>CAUYQG010110453.1:0-23181 GCA_963574415.1 Tarsius wallacei | reverse complement strand
AAGATGCTATTAGTTGTATTTATGTTTCTTTTTCTCTGGCGTTGTTATAATTTATTTTCAGATCTTGCAAACATTCTTACTAAAAATAAACTAAGTGTTGGTAGGCCACCGCTTATTTTTTTTTTTTTTTTTTTTTTGTTTTTTTTTTTGTTTGTTTGTTTGTTTTTTGAGTTGGAGTCCCACTCGATCGCCCAGACTGGAGTGCAGTGGCCGCTCCCGGCCACCGCAGCCTCGACCTGCTGGGCTCCGGCAATCCTTCCGCCTCAGCCTTCCGAGTAGCCGGAATTACAGGCGCGCGCTACCATGCCCGGCTGAATTTTTTGATTTATTGTAGAGATGAGGTTTCGCCTGCCCAGGCGGGTCTCAAACCCGCGGGCTCAGGCAATCCACTCACCTCAGCCTCCCAAGGTGCGGGATTACAGGCTGAGCCACCGAGCCCGGCTGAGGTTTGATTCTTAATGATTCTTTATCACTCGTCTGAGAAGATAAAGAAGTTGAAGGGTTTCAGGCAGTTTGGGGAAGCCCATTTGTACTTCCTTTTAATAATCTGTTGTTTACTACTACACTTGCCCATCTAAGAATCTGAATTTCTTGCACTACTGTTTAATTCTTCACTTGCAATTGAATAGTTAGGAAGGGGTACAAAGAAGAGAATCTACTTTTATTTTTTTGCGTTTGTAGCCATTATAGCTTTCCTAGACTTGAAGAATCTTGTGGTGGCTGTGGTGGTGGTGGTTGGGGGTTGGAGGAGGGCGTTTTTGTGAAAAAGATGTTGTATTTTTAAGTGGAAAAAACAAGCTCCAGATAGCCTGTTTTTATAAACATACTAGTGCAGTGAAGTTGAGCAAAAGTAGGTCTGTAAAATGGTATGTCAGGGATATAAAAGCACATGAACATGTTTCAGTTATGGAGATAGAGAATTAGAGTTGTGTACGTAGAAGAAATTTGTTTTCTTGAATGATAAACATGAATTTTATAAAGTAACTTGATGGAGAATTTTTCTTACCTAGAATTAGTTAGTTATACTCATTAGTGTAGTTAGATAAAGGTCTTGCCATGTCTTTTTTAGCCTTTGTACAGGAAAGATTTTTCTCTTTTCAAGGTCCTGCTCTATCACTTAGACTGGAGTGCAGTGGCATGATCATGGCTCATTCCTTTGTTTAAACGAATCTTCTGTCTCAGCCTCTTTAGTAGCTAGGACTATAGGCATGTACCAGTATAGTCAGCTAATTTTTGTTTTATTTTATTTATTTATTTTTTTTTTGTAGAGGTGGTCCTTCACTATGTTGCCCAGGTTGGTCTTGAGCTCCTGGCCTCAAGTGATCCTCCCACCTTTGCCTTCCATGCACTAAGATTACAGACTTGAGCTACCGTGCCCAGTCAGAAAAGATTTCTTTTGACTGACCATCTTATTTGAAAATATGCGCGTATTCCATTTCATGAGCGGTAGTATGTATAATAGTTAAAAGTACATACCTAGAGCCTGATTGTTTTTAAATTACAGATGGGAGACCTTTACCAAGTTATTTACTCTCCCTGTCTCTCCGTTCCATATATATCCAGTAATAGTACTTGGTCTAGCTGGGCATAGTAGCTCGTGCCTATAATCCCAACACTTTGGGAGACCAAGGCCAGTAGTTTGAGACTAGCCTGGGCAACATAGAGAGACCTCCCTCTCTAAAAAAAAAATAATAATAATAGCCAAGCATGATGGTGTGCACCTGTAATCCCAGTTACTCAGGAGGCTGAGGTGGGAGGATTGCTTGACCCTAGGATTTCTAGGCTGCAGCGAGCTTTGATTGCACCACTACACTCCAGCGTGGGTGATGAATCAAGACCCTGTTTCTAAAATAATAATAATAACATAAAAAATAGTACTTGCTGTCGAGGTTGGTGTGGAACTGAGTTTGTATATATGTACAATGTTTGTGATGGTGTCTTTATTTCTTTCTAGCTTCAAAGCTGAAATCTTAGTATATAAAAGTTATTGTATGTCAGTGCAACCAGAAAGTTTGTGTTTTACTAAATCAGCTCTAAATGTTAATATTAGGCATATCATTAGAAACTCTTTTTATTTCAAAATCACTGAAGAAAAACACAGTTTTATACTCCTTGAATAAGATGTAACCTTGGTTATCCTGGACAGGTTTGTTAAAAATCCCATCAGAATAGTTGGAAAATAGTGGTTAGAAAAGTCTTCAAATACAGACTTTTAAAATCATTGGAAAGCTTTACCCACATCTGTTTTTCTTACTCTGCATAAGTTAATGGGTTTGTTTCCTTTCTCCTCACCTCGCCACCCCATAACACCATGTTTCTTCAGGCGATATATATGCTCTGACATTATTTGATTATAATATAACCTTAGTAGATTATCACCTGTGTCCTTTGATACTCTCCTTGTCATGGCTGCCTTACAGTGTTAGTATTTTTATCCTTTTGTCCAACATGTAGTAATGATTAGTAAGTTGATCAGATGATTGACTCTCCTCTTCTTGAGGACTGTATAATTTTTATGACTCTTGATATATTAACCTTCTTATAAAAGTCCTAAAGTTCATCCCTGAAGTGTTTTTACAGCTCACATACATTGATGTGTAATAGATTTTGTTTGCTCTTAATTAAGAGAAGTTCAGTAATGGGAGGTTTGTTACTTCATTGTTCCTGTTTGCAGCCAACAAAAATTGTGTCTGTCACCAAAACTGTCAGTGGAGATAATTAGAGGACTATTGCTGTAGTTATAGCCCAGCCCAGGTTCCTAGTTATCAGCTTTACCTCTGGTGCTTTGTTTTCATCTCCATCAACTACTACTCTCTGTGGCCTCCCCCATTGAATTCTCCCATTCATTCCTTTCTCCTGCTATACCTTTCTGTCTGTTGCTTTTCTAGGACTTAATCTCTTTAGGGCTTTCTTTGCCCTGTAGTATGAAGGCTGAATGGGACAAAGCCTTGGGCACTAGATCCCAATTCTTCCACTTGAGCACAAGATGAAAAGTTACTTATACCATCCATGGGTAGCTTGATGCTTAAGAGTAGAACAAAATAGACCTTATTGGGCCCAGTGGTCAACTGTGTTTGGCTGTGTGTGAACTGGTAGTGACACTCATGTCTGGATTTGTGAAATGATTCAGGAGATTTTGGCTCTATACCACATTTTAAGGTTGATATTATTATAGTTCTCCATTTTAGAGCTAAAGGTGGCCTCTTATATGCCTGATTAGTTGAAAAGAGCAAGTTTTTTTCATGATGAGTCTGATATGTACTAAAAAGTTTAGTTATTTCTCAGGACTTTTGCCAACTTCGGAAAAACAAAAGACACTTTTATTATTGTCTTATCTCCATTCATAGAGATGCTAAATAATGCCAGATAACATAATGGGTGTTCATAAGAGTCAAGAGTAGGAATTAGTGGTCCCAACTATGTTTGTGCCACCAAGCAGACATTCCCTTTCATACTGCTATAACTTGTGTCTGCTATTAGATTTTTGCCACTAGACTTATTTATTTTTAATTAAAAGTGATTCAATTCTTCAATTTTGTGTGTACTTGAATTCTCAAGTGGAGAATTGTCATTCTGATTTTCTAGTCTTCTTTCTTTTCCTAGTATAACTAAGTAGAAAGATATTTTTGTTGAGCTGCATGCTATGTCCTACCCCTTCCAACTGATTTGTAAGCTTTTCCATTGGCTTTCTTTCTGTTTCCTGCTGCTTTCTTGCTTCATAATTGAAGGGAGGATTCAGACCCATCCAGGTAAAAAACTACTGGTTGTGCATGGCCTCTTTATTACTCTACCCCTTATTATTATTACAGTGAGATTGATTGCTCTTGACTAGAAACATTCAAGTTAGAAATTTCCTATTGGCATATTGTTTTAAGCCTCTTAACTCCTGCAGTGAGAACCATAAATAACTACAGGTACTGGTTGCCATTTGAGAGGTTTGAACTTTGCTCTTTCTAGACCATTCTTTGGCCTGTCTAGATTCTTCACTTTTATTACAAACTGTTTTAGAAAGCATAATTATGTTCAGTTTAGTATGGGATTATGCCACCTTTTGAGAAAAACAGTTTACTTTACCATGTGACAATCCTACAGAGATGATTTTAATTCAGCTTTACCCTAATGGACTAGAATGAAACTTTTTCTGGTCAGAGAGTTTTTTTGTTGAGTATTTTATAAATTGAACAGTAGGAAAATACTCTTAATTTTTAATAAGTTGATAATGAGCCACCTTTTTAGAAAAGAGTCAATGTTTTTATACTATAGAACAACTATAGAGATACCAGCAACCTCTTTTGTTATATCTTACTACATATTTTAAAATTAATGGCGGCACAGGATTTGTATTTTTAAATAGCTAAGACTTAAAAGTTGAAATTGCCCTCTTGTTTTCAAATGTGTGATGACACTGATCAGAACTTGACCTAGAGTGATATATTTTGGGGGAACCCAGCCGTAGGTAATTTATTCTCTTTTTATCTATATTGTATTTGTATTTCAAGTTCACCAGATTTATATTAGTGGAAAAAAGGAGAAAACTCAAGATTGTAAAGTTTATATATTCCCCTTTGTGAAAAAAAAATTTCTTTTTCCCCTTCCCAGTTTTTCCAGAGGCCTCAAATACAGCCTCCTAGAGCTACCATCCCGAACAGCAGTCCTTCCATTCGTCCTGGTGCACAAACACCCACTGCAGTGTATCAGGCCAATCAGCACATCATGATGGTTAACCATCTGCCCATGCCGTACCCAGTGCCCCAGGGGCCTCAGTACTGTATACCACAGGTAAAGTATCTTTCAGGCATAGGTATTCTAGGAGGAATACAGTGGGAATTAATCCAGATTCTCATCAGAGGCTGGGAGGGTGGGTGATGGCATTGGTTTTTGGTGATATGTGAACTTTTTTGTTGGTTATTAAGTCTAGCCATTATGTCATTTTCCATATTGTTGTACAGAGATAGTTCTACATCTGATTTTTACTTAAAATTTTCCAAGATGATAGAGATATTGTCTTTATTGCTTTTCCTCATTCCCTTCACACAACCAACTGCTCTAAAATGGACTCAGTAATTATACTGTTTCTGTGATGTCACTGAATGTCATTGAAAGCTGCCAGCTTGAAATAATTGTATAGTGAGCTGATGTCTGCCTGTGCAGTGATTTGCAGTATGGCTTTACCTAAGGCACACTTTCTTCATCCTCATTGCATCTTGATGAAAAGCAAGCATTTTGAATGTGTTTAACCTAGTGACTTTACCTCATTTAAATGATTCTTTTTCTCAGAGAGCTTTGTTTTCCTTAGTAAATGACCTTCATATTATTTATAAATGTCTATGCTTTCTCTTTTCTAGTACCGTCATAGTGGCCCTCCTTATGTTGGGCCCCCACAACAGTATCCAGTTCAACCACCTGGGCCAGGTCCTTTTTATCCTGGACCAGGACCTGGGGACTTCCCCAACGCATATGGTAAGTAGTAAAAAATCAAAGCAGTTTCTGAAGATTTTTTTGTGTTTATTTTGTTTTGTGGGTCAGTTTACATAATGAGGTTTGCTAGTAGGAAGGATTTTCAAATAAGATGTTGTAAACAATTCTGTCCTAAAAGCCACTTTTTTGTTGTTTTTTGTTTTTTTAAAGAGATGGGGTTTCATTATGTTGTCCAGGCTGACCTCAAACACCTGGGCTGAAATGATCCTGCTATCTCAACCTTCCAGGTAGCTGGGATTACATGTACATACCACTGTGCCTAGCTTTGAAAGTTACTTTTAAGAGAATAGCTTCCAAGGAAAGAAGTATTTTTAGTTAATGACACCTTCTGAAGGAATTGATATTGCTGCTGGAAGAGGCCCGTGTGACAGAGTTCTAACATCATCTGCCAACTCACCGTTAAGTAGATTTCTACTGAATTTTGCTGATAGCATAAAAATACACTGTCTTCCTTGATTTGTTTTTCGCCAAGCATTTAGCCTCATTTTATTATATCTTAGAGATTTTGTTAATGTCTTTCACACTAGAATGTAATTTTCATGATGACAGGGTTTTTTATTTGTTTTGTTCACTGCTTTCTCCCCAAATCCTAGAACAATGACAGGCAGGCAGTTGGAGAATATACATAGGGGTAACTGAATATAACTCATTGAACCTTTGATTCCTTATTTGCAAAATTGTAATAAGATCTCTGCCATGGGAAGGTTTTGGAGATTAGTAAAAATAAAAATGCCTTGAAAAAATAAAAGTGTTTTTAATGTAGAGACACAAATGCCAAACTTATATTTGTCGTGTGAGCTGATGCTGAAGTAAGAAGTACTGAAAATTACTTATTTCATTAAACAGATTTCTACTGCATACTATACCTGTTTTATTCCATAGAAGATGTGTTAAGGGATGAATTCAGTAGGTACTAGAACAGTTAAGCTTTAATGTTTAGTAAGCACTGATCTCTTATAACTACCAGTAAAACAAAGACATATTAAATCATCTTAACTAGTTTAAGATGGTGATCTATCCATTAACAAATTTATTACCATTGGGATTTAGTGGCTCAGTTAAGAATCTTTACTGCAGAACTGATTTGTATTAAAATAACCCAAGAAAATTTTTCTTCAGTTTTGAAGTATTTAAAATATACAAAGCAACCAAATGTTACCTGACTTTATTTCTTTTGGAGAACAGGAAAGCTTTCAGTGACCTTTGTCAGTATTGCCTTATGAAACTACCATTTCAAAATGATATTCACTAGTTCTCCCTTATCCTTAGGGAACATGGTCCAGGACCCTTGGTGGATACATGAAACCTTGGATAGTACAAAACCTTGAATATACCATATTTTGTTGGTCTTATAATCGAGAGGGCTACTAAGTGATTAATGGGTATGTAGCATAAAATGTATGAATACACTGGGCAGAGGGATGCCTCATGTCCCAGGTGTGATTAAGCTGGACAACACAGGATGTCATTATTCTACTCAGAAGACTCAAAGTTTAAAACTTATTAATTGTTTATTTCTGGATTTTTTCATTTAATATTTTCAGAATATAGTTGACCACAGATAACTGAAACTGCAGATAAGGAATAATTACATTGTATTTTATTATATCATTAAATGTCTCAAGTATATATGTTTATTTAACTCAGCTTTATTACGTTGTATCATTTGATATTTTCAGAACAATATGTGTTACATATATCGGCTTTTAAAGTTAAACAGAATATGTCTGTCTCCCAGTTTTTGAGCAATAGAGTATTGCCAGTGTTGTTGAAGTGTTCCTTGTGTACACTTTGAACTAAAAAAATTTAGAAATTTGAGATAAAAAACTATAAGATGAGACTCTCAATCAGAGTAAACATTTTAAAATTAATAATATTTCTCTTAGCCAGGCTCGGTGGCTCAGCCTGTAATCCCACACCTTGGGAGGCTGAGGTGAGTGGATTGCCTGAGCCCGCGGGTTCGAGACCCACCTGGGCAAGCGAGACCTCATCTCTACAATAAATCAAAAAATCAGCCGGGCGTGGTAGCGCGCGCCTATAGTTCCAGCTACTTGGAAGGCTGAGGCGGAAGGATCGCCGGAGCCCAGCAGGTGGAGGCTGCGGTGGCCGGGAGTGGCCACTGCACTCCAGTCTGGGTGACAGAGTGAGACTCCAACTCAAAAAAATAAAATAAAATAAAATAATAATAATATTTCTCTTTTCATTTCTGTGTTGCAAAATCATTTTTAAAGGTGTCTTACTGAATTCGTGGCTGCTTTTACTTAGAGATTATACTAATCACTTTTTGACTCAGAAAATGTCATCTTTAAATTTCTTATTATGTCTGTGCCAGTCCTATTTCTGCTCATAATACTACTGCTGCAGTATATATAGAAACAATATTGATAAGTATACTAATAGGGAAATAATTTGCAAATTTGAATAAATAATATTATATCTAATTTTGACTTTATTTCTATTAGATATGTATCTTTTCACTTTTATTTATTTTTATGAAAAACAATATGTTGAGGTACAAAATTATATCTCTTGTATTATTGATGTCTGTTCCCTTTGATAGCTATTCTTTCATCCTCAGTAAATTCTTATGCAGATCCAGTAGCTATTGTGTGGGCAGTTGCTCATCTAGATTTAAAAACCATTCTCCCAGTTTCCTTAATATTAAAAAAAATCTTAACATAACTCATTTCATTGTGAAAGTAACCAAGTTAATGATAAAAGTCAAATAACATAAAGTGCATGAAGTTGAAATAGCCAGTTTCACTCCTTTTCCACTCTTTAAAGAAACAGCTTTACAGTTTGATATATAGTCTTTTAATTTACATATAAACAATTTTTAATATAAATGGGCATGTACTATTTATAATCTAAAGCTTCTTGGTTTTTTTTCATCTCACAGTAAGTATATTCATGGACATCTTTATATTTCATTATCTATAGAGTTCCTCTCAGTTTATTTTTTAATATTTTTTATTTTAAAATTGTGGGGTACAGTTAAGGGTTAGATATACAAATATGCATTGTGCAGGTACCCTTGTTGAAGAGGTGTGCCCCCCCTCATTCCCAGACAGATATTGACTACCGTTAATCCCACTTCCCTTCCCCTCCCTACCTTCCCCCTCCCCCATAGTTTCCTGCAACTATCAATCCTTTTCTTATAGTATTACAATAGTTGTTCAGGGTCCACTTATGAGTGAGAACATGTGATACTCAGATCTTTGTTTCTGTGAGAGATCACTCAGTATTATTAACTCCAGTTCCATCCAGGTTGCTGCGAAATTCATGATTTTATTCTTTTTTATTTGTTTTTGTTTGTTTGTTTTTTGTTGTTGTTTTTGAGTTGGAGTCTCACTCTGTCGCCCAGACTGGAGTACAGTGGCTGCTCCCGGCCACTGCAGCCTCAACCTGCTGGGCTCCGGTGATCCTTCCGCCTCAGCCTTCCGAGTAGCCGGAACTACAGGCACGCGCTACCATGCCCGGCTTATTTGATTTTATTCTTTTTTATGGCTACGTAATATTCCATTGCCTCTGTGGAAGTCAGTGTGGCGATTCCTAAAAGCTCTAAAAATCGACCTTCCATATGACCCCGCAATCCCCTTACTGGGAATATACCCTGAAGAACTCAAATCACTCTATAAAAAAGATACCTGCACACATATGCTTATCACAGCATTGTTCACAATCGCAAGATCATGGAACCAACCATGCTATCCATCAAAAGAGGACTGAATTAAAAAAATGTGGTACATATACTCAGTTTATTTTTATTTATTTATTTGAGTCAGAGTCTCACTCTGACATCTTTATATTTCACTATCTACAGAATTTCTCCCAGTTTATTTCTATTTATTTATTTTTTTATTTGAGTCAGAGTCTCACTCTGTTGCCCAGGCTGGAGTGCAGTTGTACGCTCATGGCTACCGCATCCTTGGCCTGCTGGTCTCAGCCAATACTTCTACTTCAGTTTCCAAGTAGCTGGAACTACAGGCGCGTACTACCATACCCGGCTTATTCTTTCATTGCTTTTAAAAGCTACATAGTATTCCATTTTTGGCATGAACCATAATTTATTTTTCTAGTTCTCTACTATTAGAAATTTAGATTATTTTCATTATTTGGGCAGATATTTTAGCTTTAAAATTTGCCACTAGTTAATAAGCTTTTGTCAGAATAAAAGTTCTGGTTTTACAGTTCCCATCAATTATAGGTCCTTCAGCTATAACATGTTTAATGGTCTAAAATTCATAACTTTTCCTCTTTTTTTTAAGCCTCTCCTTCTCTTACCTTTTCATTCCTGGTTAATTTTCTTCTGAGCCAGATTTCTCCCCTTTCCTTTACCACCTTTACTGTCCTGATCTTTGGTTCAGGTTAGAAATAACTGTGGAGACAGGATCAGAGATCTGTATTCTGATGTAGGAACCTTCTGTTCTAAGGCAGAGGACCTTCTTTCTGTCAACTGGCAAATAATGAATCTGAGATGTGTTGCTTCTTGCCCTACTGCTGAAATTTGTGAGTCAACTGGTTTTTTCCCCATAGTTTTTAGCTCTACATTCTTAGCTTTTGAATTCACGGCAGCATACTACCATTTATTTTTGTACTCAGTGTAACTATTGAATGATTTCTCAAAGAATATTTTTACCTTTACTGAAGTTCTATAGCCATCTTCTCATCAGTGTTTCTTAAGCATTTTGATGCTTGTCGTATCAGAAAAATACCTGAGGAGACTGAAAGTATTTCCAGATGAACTCTGAGATGATGGCCCAAGATACAAAATTTAGGTTTTGATTATTGGCAACAGTAATGTTTGTAATGAAAAAAAAAAAAAGATTGAGGATTTACAGTGATTAAAGGTTTCATTCACCTTTGCTTAAAACCAGAGTACTATTTTTCTCATTCTACCATATCATTTCCTCCTCTTTTGTCATCTTCTTTTCACTCTTTCTCTAATTCTCTATGGGTGTGGGCATCTTATTCAACTTATGAGAGCTCAGGGAGTCATTGTTCCACTGTAGTGTGTAGGGAAGGGAGAATCGACATTCCAAGTTTAATTCATTTGTGTTTTCCTGGAGAGATAATACTGCATTTGGTGATGTGGTTGTATCCTAACATTATTATTATTCTCAGTTTATTAGGGGATGAATTTATTTTTCCGTGCTGAGCTGGATATTTAACCACTGTGTTTATCATTGTCAAGAATGTGTAGAAGACATGCAATGTGTAGGGCATTGTTCTAGTTAACTTTTGTGGAATGTAAATGTTAAAATAAAAGTCTTCCTTCCTTTTAGGATCTTGTAGTACATTTGCTTAGGTTTTACCAATGAAGAGAAATCTAAATGCTGACTATACCAGTGATTTCCAGATTTTTCAATATCATAGGCAAGTAAAAGGCTACAAAAGAATCCTACAAAAAAAGTAGGACTGAAGTTATTTCAAAATAAGAATAGTTCTTTATAAAAATTTCCATTTGTTAATCCTGTGTGTCTGTGTGTGTGTATTTCATGATTATTGTATAAATTTTGCTATGCATCACTGATACTTTTTACATAGACTGGAATTTGGGGATCACTGATCTGGAACTGGAATCACTAAACTTTTTCCATAAAGAGCCAGATAGTAAATGTCTCAAGCTTTGCAAGCCATAAGGTCTCTTTTGTAGCTATTCAGCTCTGCCATTGTAGTATAAAAGCAGCCGCAGACAATAAACTGCTATACATGGGTGTCTTCCAATAAGACTTTATTTATAAAGTAAATGTTGGTACACTGGGTTTGTCCATTAAACTGTAGTTGACAAACGCCTGATCTAGGCAAACCTACCACATTCCATGCATAAGAAGTATCAGTTCTGGAGGTGTTAAGTAACTTGCATCAAAAATAAAAGGTATGCAAAGTTTATTCATTTTCAACAAGTTTGTAAATATCATTGAGATATATATGTGTGTGTGTGTCCACATACATATACATAGTCACAGTAGTTTATAAAAGGAAACTTGTTTGGTAGGGTAGATTCTCTACTCTGTTGGAGTCCACAGTTAAAAAGGATACTTAATGTTTAAATAATTGTGTTTAATCTCATTATAGTGAGATTCTTCTGTTCTGCCAGGTTTATTCAGCCGCCATTTATTGGATATATGTGATATGCTAGCCTTTTCCCCAATCATGTGGGCTCAAAATTGTTTTATAAGAAGAATCTAGTTGCTTTTTCCCCCCATAGAGTTGATTCATCTTTTGTATCTTATTTCACTTACCTTGAAAAATATGGCTAGACGAGCAGATTATGTTGCTTGTCTAGCCACATTTGAAACCAATTTTCAGAGTTTATTTTTTTTAACTTCTGAGTTAGTGATATCATAAGGTTAGTGACATTGCTAATTTTTGAGAATGGGTTATTCACTGCTGAAGGGCTAGCTAAGGTTTTTTGGTCTTTTTACATTGAACTTAATGAAATTGTCGTCATGCCCTCTGTTTAGATCTTTTCCAAATCTGGTTGTCCAACTCTGACTGATAGCTGCAGAATTCTAGTACTGTGAATCATACTGCATCCAAGAAATTTGCACTTGAAGAGTTTTATGAGTGTGGCGGGGATGGTGCTGATAATAACAATGATAATAGAGACAACTATTTGACTGTTTGTTAGTCTCAAGGATTTTACCTGTATTAGCTACCTTCATATACATTTTTCTTCCTTCTCATTACTCTGAATCAGTTATTCATGCTCCTACAGAAGGCCACGTCTTTGTGTGTGTACTAGGATCCATCATATACCCATTTAAGGCTATCTAGTAATCTTTCTTTTGTCTTTCCCACATTGTCACTTTTTTCCCCCTTCCTCTGCTGGATTAGTGATATACTGTTTCATTGCCATATTAAAAATTTTTTTGTTGACTTTATATTACTGTCCAGCTATAGCTGTTTTTCTGTACTTTTACAGCAAAATTTTTTTTCATTTAGTCAGAGTGTCTGTAGCCCAGGCTGGAGTGCAGTGGCACGCTGCTCACGGCCACCTCAGCCTCGACCTACAGCAAAACTTTTAAGAAAAAGAGTTATCTGTACTCACTGTCTTTATTTTGTTTCTTCTCTTTCACTATTGAACCCACTGAAATTAGGCTGTGCGCCCCTCATCTCTCTGCCCAGACAACTTTTGTTAAGATCACCACTGATTTTTGCTTTGATAAATCTTAGTTGGTCCCTCAGTACCATTTGACATAGTTAAGCATGCATCTCATTCTTGAATAATTGTCTTCATTTCAACCACTGCCTTGGTTTTCCTTTTTGTATCCTTTGCTGTGTTTTTCCTCATTTTATTTTTATTTTTATTTTTGAGTCAGAGTCTTACTCTGTCACCCAGGCTGAAGTGCAGTGGCATGCTTACAGCCACCGCAGCCTCAACCTGGTGGGCTCAGGTGATTCTTCTGCCTCAGCGTTCCAGGTAGCTGAAATTACAGGTGTATGCCACTAGGCTGAGCTAATTTTTGGATTTTATTGTAGAGATGGGGTCTCGCCATTATGTCCAGGCTGGTCTTGAACCCGTATGCTCGGGGAGTCCTCTTACTTCCACCCTCCAAAGTGTTGGGATTATAGGCGTGAGCCACAATTTTATTGTTGAGGTTCTTTTAATTTATACTAATTTCCTGAGTTATCCAGTTCGTGGTTTAAATGTGGTTCATATTCTACCAATTCCAAAATGGATTACTAGCTCATACTTATCTTCTGACTCCAGATTTGTATCTCTTTCTGTCTATTTGATATATCCATTTGAACATCTGATAAGCAAGTATCTCATACTTTACATGTCTAAAATTGAGCACTTGATTTTTTTGCCCCAAACCTTACTCTTTCAGTTTTCCTCATCTTAGTAAATAGTACTTCTATTCTTTTACGTGCTGAGGCAAAAAACTTTTGAGGTTTTTTTTTTTTTTGAATCCTCTTTTTTCGCACTGACATCCAGTCCATCAGCGAGTCTGTGAACTCTACCTTAAAATATATTCAGTATCTTACCTATTTTCCACGCCTCTACTCTAAGCACTCTGGTTTGAGAGTGATTATAATAATAGTCTTAAGTTTTGTTTTGTAGAACAAAAAATTTTATTATTAAAATAAAAACCTTTGAATAAAAGCATTACAGATCAAGAGCTGTATTTACACGTATTGATTGAAGGCCCAGTTGTGCATCTAACACTGAATGGGCACAGCAAAGGGTCACACAGACAAACACTTCGATTCTACCTCACCAAACAATCTGATTAATGCAAAAGAGGAAGGGGCGACTCATGCAGGAAATCTGCCCAGAAACTAAACTGGCTGAAATATGCCAAGTTAGCAAATGATTGAAAGTTACCCATCTCCAAAAAAGTCACTTCTCATTGTTACAAAAGTGCTTAAAACCTACACACGAGCCCTGTGCCTAACTTACAATTTTTTTGTTTTGTTTTGTTTTTAAGTCAGGCTGCACTCTGCACAGGCTGGAATACAGTGGCATGATTATAGCTCACCACAACCTTGACCTCCTAGTCTCATGTGATCCTTCTGTCTCAGCCTTCCAAGTAGCTGGGATACAGGTGCTTTCCACCGTGCCTGGCTAATTTTTTTAAAATTTATTTTTATTTATTTTAAGGATGTATGGTACAGTTCAGGATTAGGTAGATAATTTAAAAAAAATTTTTTTTTTGTTTTAGAAATGAGGTATCTCTATGTTACCCAGGCTGTTCTCCTGGGCTCAAGCAATCCTCTCGCCTTGGCCTCCCAAAGTGCCATGATTGCAGGCATGAGCCACCACATCTGGCTGAGTTTTGGCAGTATAAGGAGTGGGGGGAATAAGATAGTTTCATGCAGATGGGCGGTGTAGTAAAGATCCTGAACAGAATGCAAGAGATGAATGTACTCCAGGGACGGGGTTAGGAGTTTATAGCTAGAGCAAAGGTATGGGTTTGAGTATGGCAGAAAATGTAGTTTGGAACCTGGATTCTTAGTACCTAGACTTTTTCTTTAGGCTTACTTGTTCTCAGCCTTTTTCCCACCCCAGTATTATAAAGACATCTAATCTTTAATGTACCTCCCTATGGCAGTGATTCTCTATAAGTAAGGAGGAGAATTAAAACCACCTTTACTCCCAAGGTGGTCCTACATAGTCCTTCGTGCCTCTGAGCAAACCCATACACAAACATACACAAACCCTTGTGTGAGTCACTCTTGCAGGTAGTGGGTCCCAGAATAATATTTTTTTAAAGCAGTGCTATAGCACTATTCTTGTTGTAGCATGATAACTCTGGGATAGATTCGCAGGGGTTGGGTGTTTAGTTGTTTTTATATTGAATGTTTGTAAATGTTTAAAGTCTACATATTTTGTGAATAATTTCTTGACCACGTAAGTAGCTAGAGAAGAACTAGTGCCAAGAGATGGTTTAAGAATGCTTAATGTTTTTGTTTTTACCTTTTGAAAAAGACTGTCCAGAGACACAGTGCCATTGATAGTCCTGTAGTGTTTGATAATGTAATTGAATGCCTTTTTATTTATTTTTCTAATTTTTTAGGAACGCCTTTTTACCCAAGTCAGCCAGTGTATCAGTCAGCACCTATCATAGTGCCTACGCAACAACAGCCCCCTCCAGCCAAGAGAGAGAAAAAAACTGTAAGAGATCTTTATTAACTTTTCTTATTTTAAATTGGAAAGTCTGTTCAGTTATCACATATGTTTACCCAATCATTGTTTATCTCAGTTTACAAATTACTGTGTCATTTTAAAATTCCTCTTAGATTCCTATCACATGACCTGGAGGATTTGTACGAGCATGTAACTGGAAGTTGTACATACCGTTTGCATAATAACAACTTTCGTCATTCATTGAGCTAGATCTGCTACATGACAACATATGCTTCAGCTTTAGAACTGGGAGGGTTTAGTATGCTAAGGTCTTACTCAGTGGGAGGAAGTTGAGCTCAGTTCTTACATCCTGACTCTCCTTTAACACCAGTCCTAAGCAGTTCTTCATTCAAGTATGAACTGAGAGAAGAAAAAAAAATAGCACATGAGAAAAGACAGCAAGAAAAATCTTTCCGGTGGAATAGATATATTTTAAGAAATAGAAAGCAGAGTTTAGAAAATGTGTTTTAGTTATTTCTAGCAAGTATTAGGGTCTTTGTCTTTGTCTAATAAGGCAGGCCCAAAAGAATTAGTATAGTAATAAAGAATTTAAATTGCAGAACATTTTGTAGTAGAGTGGCTTGTGATCTCTTAATTCATCAGCACACACAAAATGGGTGATGTTTATAATTAAGAGAGCCTCCCACATTCACAAAGTAGTGACATAGCAATACTCTTGAGGTACTCTAACTTAATAAAAATTAATGAGGTTCAAAACTTTGGGACTTTATTATTAGAATCAACTTACTTTTGTGCATGTCATAATAAACAGGACACATCGTTGTATCATGACACTGTAGTCAAGAAGCTATGCTTTAGAAATGTTGAATAAGCAAGGTAGAAGTTGGACTTGGGTGACCTCTCAGAAGGCAGAAAATGAATAAAGGAGATAATGAAAGTGGAAGATAGTAGAAACAGATATTCCTGAAGAAGAAAGTAGAGTAAGTGAATTGAAGCTCTATTTAAAATTGCATTAGAAACACGTTTCCATGGCTGAAAAAATATTTGATATTAGAAGTCTTAACTTAGGTCAGGCTCAGTGGCTCAGCCTGTAATCCCACGCTTTGGGAGGCTGAGGTGAGTGAATTGCCTGAACCCGCGGGTTCGAGATCTGCCTGGGCAACTTGGCGAGACCTCATCTCTACAATAAATCAAAAATTAGCCGGGCGTGCGCCTGTAGTTCCAGCTACTTGGAAGGCTGAGGCAGAAGGATCGCCGGAGCCCAGCAGGTCGAGGCTGCAGTGGCCGAGAGCATGCCACTGCACTCCAGTCTGGGTGATGAAGTGAGACTCCAACTCAAAAAAGAAAAAACAAAAAAAACTTTATTCTGCACAGTACTTTCCATATAGTGAAACTAATTTATGATCCTTATGTTAAGCGTTGTAAATAAAATCAGTCTCACAGGTCTCACAAAATAAGCAGAAATACTTTGTCTTTCTGACCTAGAAAGCCAGTGAACTAGGTTTCAGTTTAACTTGTTATTCTAATTAGTTTATATCAGTACTAATGGCCTAAATTTATTTGAATGGCCTCATTATGGATCTATGATTGAAGTAAAGTCAAATGTTGTGATTATCACCTTTGACACTTGACAAATTTCCCAATTTGCACCTTTAACTCATCATATACCTATAAATTTGCTATGTAGACACTCATCTGTACATATGCCATTTTATTTAACCCTATAGATAAGAATTCGGGATCCAAACCAGGGAGGTAAAGACATAACTGAGGAGATTATGTCTGGAGGTGGTAGCAGAAATCCTACTCCACCTATAGGGAGGCCCACATCCACACCTACTCCTCCTCAGGTAAGACAGATGAAGCTAAGATGGATAAAGGTGTGTATTTGTTCACTAACCTCTCTTGAACTCTTCTTTTTTCTATAGCCATTTTCTGTACTTTCCATTTCCATCAGTTGTCTCATAGCCTCGAATATCTAACTAGTATTTTATCAGACATGTTGTTTCTCTTTGTCAATTATTATAAAGTCATATCTTGATTGGTAGTATTTTCATTTATTGTGTTTACATTTGGAGCACAGCTACTGTCACTCTTCCTAATGAACGGTTTCATGATACTAAAAGGAACTGCTTTCCTATGGATACCTCGTCATTAACTGAGTATTTCATGTTTTCATTTTGGGACCTTAGGAATTAAATGCTGCACACTTTATTAATGTAAAAATTCAAGTTGAGAATTTAAGCATTTTTACCCAACAGTGTTGCTTGAAATGATTACCTGTGTTATTGAGAGCATGTTAATTAGGATGTATAACAGGTATACTTTCATCTTATAGAACTACACAGATGAGCTTCTTTTTTTTTATTTTTAATTTTAAATATGTGGGGTACAATTCAGGGTTAGGTATACAGATTTTCATTATGCAGGTACCCTTGTTGCTGAGGTGACAAGCTTCTTAAAATGTAGAGTCTTGTCTTTAGTTATACTCATCCCTTGGTATCCAACCCTTGGATGCTCAAGTCTCTTGCATAAAATGACATAGTATTTGCAGATAAATACGTACATCCTCCTGTATATTTTAAATCATCTCTAGTGCAGTGTAAATAGTTGTTATGCTATATTTTTTATTTATTATTTTTTGTTGTTATTTTCACATTTTTTCCCTCAAACTTTCGATCTGCAGTTTGTTGAATCTGTGGATTTAGAACCTGCAGATGCAAAAGGCTCATTGTATGTATGAGGGTACCTTTTTATTTCTGGTGAAGAATGTAGTTATCATGGTCTCCTAAGGTTTTACTTTCTTGTTTTTCGAAATAAAGACATTCTAGGGGGACCTGGAGTTTAGTAAACTATAATAGAGATTGAAATTTCACAAATTTTACAGGGTTTTAACCTCATTATCAGGTCACTTTAAATTTTGATACATTCCAGCCTGGAAAACATAGCAATACCTCATCTCTACAAAAAAAAAAAAAAAATTAAAATTAACCAGGCGTGGTGGCACATGCCTATATTCTTGGCACCTGTCGTCCTAGCTACCAGGGAGGCTGAGGTAGAAGGATAGCCTGAAGCCCAGGAGGTTGAGCCTGCAATGAACCATATCATGCCACTCCATTCCAGCCTGGGAAACAGAGTGAGACCCCAACTCAAAAAATAAAAAATAAAAATAAATAAATGTTGATAAATGATCAGCGACAAGTGATTTTCGGATCTCCAAAATTATCAGCCGGGAACAGTGGCTCATGCCTATAATCCCAGCACTTTGGAAGACTCAAGCTAGAGGATTGCCTGAGCAGAGGGATTCGAGACCAGCCTGGACAACTTGGTGAGACTTCATCTCTACAATAAATCAAGAATAATTAGCCAGGAATGGTGGTGCATGCCTGTCATTCAGCTACTTGGAAGGCTGAGGCAGAAGGATCACATTCCAGCCTGGGCAACAGAGTGAGACTCTGACTCAAAAAAAAAAAAAAAATCTACCCTGAAGCTAGTCATGATGGTACATGCCTATAGTCTCAGCTACTTGGGAGTCTGAAATAGGAGGATCACTTGGGCCCACAAGTCCTAGCCTAGTTTGGGCAACATGGCAAGACACTGTCCCTTAAAAAAGTCTGAAGTCAAAGCCCATGGTATAAAAACAGATAAGAGGCACTAAAGAATAGGAGCTTTTTGTTTTTCCCTTTTATCGCTGGATGGTGAGGGGATTTCTCATAGCTCAGTTACAAACAAGGGTATGAATGATCATATAGAATGATAGACTGTTGACTTGATTTTAGTCATATTGGTAAAAAAAAAAAAGTTTTAAAAAAATGTTCTTAGAAAAACCATCCTCGGCAACATGGCCAAGGAGGTTAAAGTTCCTGGTACGCAGGAGGTTGAGGCTGCAGTGAGTTGTAATTATGCCACTGCACTCCAGCCTGGGTGACAGAGTGAAACCCCAACTCAAAAAAACAAGACCAAAAAATGTTCTTAAACAGCTAAAATAGCTAGTTGAGTTTAGAACCCCTTGAAAATCCATGTATTTGAGAAAACCTAAAATTTAGTCCTTTGTTGTAATGTGTTTTTACTTGGAAATGGTCTTTGGCCGACATTTATCTCAATCTTCCATTGTCAGATAAGAAGAATTTGTGCCCATTTAGATATGTGAGTTTAAGGTCATAGTAATGATTGTTACAGAATTTTTCACCATTCCTCACCATTTTTCAAGGAACATTCTAAATCAGGAATGATTAAGAAGGCATTATATTTAATATGTCTCTTCCCTAGAAGTGAGCATGGGTCAAGCAAAATTTTCAAATTGATATAATCTACATATGTGTTCTGTTAGGTAGGGATATTGTATACCACAACTTTGGGATTCATTGATCAAGGCAGTCAAATTTTAGTCATTAAATTTAAACATTAATTAAAATTGTTATTACTATTTTTACCCCATCTCATTTATTTATTTAAAAAATTTTAGTGCATTATATTCTCCTTATTTAGAATCACTTTTTATCTTTTATTGCTTCATGTATTTTGCAAAACTCTCCAGAATACCAGGCATGAGATTATGCAATGCGATTGTCATACTGTTTCAAGAAAATCTTGAAACAGTATGACAATCGCATTGCATAATCTTTTTCAAATGAAGATGTATTTTTGTTAATTATTTTTAAACTTATAATTGACACATAATAATTATACACATTTATGGGGTACAGGGTGATGGTACTTTGATTGCATGTATTACCATAGCCATCACCTTAAACATTTATCAATTCTTGTGATGACAATATTCAAAATCTTCTGTTCCAGCTATTTTTAAATAAACAACATTGCTATTTGCCAGAGTCACCTTAATGTAATAGAACACCATAATTTATTTTTCCTGTCTAACTTTGTACATGTTGACCAACCTCTTCCAGTCTCCTTTTCCTTCCTCTCCTCCCCAGCTTGTGATCACCGCTATTCTATTTTCTACTCCCTTGAAAATCAACTTTTTTAGATTCCACATATGAATGAAATCATGTGGCATTGGTCTTTCTATGCTTGGTTTATTTCACCTAAAATAATGTTCTCTAGATTGATCCATGTTGCCACAAATTACAGAAGCTCATTCTGTTTTTTAGCTGAATAACATATTGTGTATTCATTCCACTTTTTTTAATCCACTCATCCCTTAATGAACCCTTAGTTTGGTTTCATATCTTGACTATTATAAATAGTGCTTCAATAAGCATGAAAGTGGCATCTGTCTCTGACATACTGATTTTATTTGGCTGTATACCCAGTAATGGGATTGATGGATCATATGGTAGTCCAGCATTTGTGATTTGTCTTTTTAATAATAGACATTTTAATTGAGGTGAGATGATGCCTCATTGTGATTTTAATTTGCATTTCAATGATTAGTGACTATGAGTATTTTTTCATACTTCTGTTGGCCATTTATATGTCTTCTTTGGAGAAATGTCTATTCCAATTTTTGTCCATTTTATAATCAGATTTTTTTTTTACTATTGTGCTGAGTTACTTATGTATTCTGAATATTTACTCATTGTTAGATGCATAGTTTGCAAATACCTTCTCCCACTCTTTAGATTTTCTCTTTGCTTTATTGATTGTTTCCTTAGCTGTTTTTATTTCAGTGTAATATAATTCATCTGTTTTTGCTTTTGTTGCCTGTGCTTTGAGGTCTTATTAAAAAATATTTGCCTGGTCCCTGAAGCATAAAATGTTATTACTGTTAAGTCAGATAGTTAATAGCTCTTGTTGGTTTGTGTTTTAATTCTCAACTTCTATACCTCTTTTTGCATTCAAATTCCCTGTCCTGTGTATGTTGTTTTCTTTATTGTTCCAAGCTTGGTCACACCCTCTCTTGGTATCCTTAGCCTCAGAAATCACTGTAGGGTGTGTTTTTCTTTAATCTTTCAACCTTGGTCCCACTCTCTCTTACTTCCTTAGCCACAGAAATCCTTTTGCTCTTTATCTTTCCCCTGAGACTGTGGGCCTGAACATATGTATATATGTCTCTGTAATCCTATATATGTCTCTGTAATTATAATTGAATAATTGAACATACACTTTTCAGCTAATAAAGACTGTCAGTCAATAATTATAATGTTGGTAGTTCTTTTTTGAGATGTATAAAATCTATGAAGCATAAGTTTATTTTAGTTAGTGATTTGAATTTAAGTCCAAATGTATGAAATTTATGAAATGAACAATTAGCTTTTTAACAGCGGCATAAATGCTAGGTATATTTCATTTTTCTCTTAAGAAAATCAGCACAAGCATGATGATGGCAACTGACATTTGACCTCATTTTCTGGAAATCATAGAACGTTGTGCCCATAGAGAGTGGGAGAGGGTGTCTTTAGTTAAGGGACATTATTGTTGCTACCTGATTATTATATTATGTAAAAATGTTAGCCAAGTATTTCATGAGAAACTAGAAATATTTAGTTTTGTAGGGAAAAAAGCTGCAAATTTTAAATATTGACGATGACTTAATCCATTTTTCATTATCAAATAAAATAGCACCATACCAACCAAAGAAGACTCATTAGATTTAACCTCAGGACTACTAGTTTGCAATTTTGGCACAGATAAATTTTGAGCCACATTCTGGTTAGAAGACTGCAGGTAAGACAGCCCTCTACATCAGAATTTAGGACTAAAGAGTAAATACTATAGTGCTTTTGTCCTTATGGAATACCTGCTTTGAGCTAGACACAACTGCATGTTCTGTGCTTATTAGCAAAGCGTTTCCCTATCACTGACGTTTTCTCCATCTCTTTAAGGGGAGGCAAAGAACCAGTCACTAAGATTCGACTGGTGCCGGGCTCGGTAGCTCAGCCTGTAATCCCGTGCTTTGGGAGGCTGAGGTGAGTAGATTGCCTGAGCCCGTGGGTTCGAGACCCACCTGGGCAACTTGGCGAGACCTCATCTCTACAATAAATCAAAAAAATTAGCCGGGCGTGGTAGCGCGCGCCTGTAGTTCCAGCTACTTGGAAGGCTGAGGCGGAAGGATCACCGGAGCCCAGCATGTCGAGGCTGCGGTGGCCGGGAGCGGCCACTGCACTCTAGTTTGGGTGACAGAGTGAGACTCCAACTCAAAAAAAAAAAAAAAAGAGATTCGACTGGTCCTCCTATGCAGTGTATACAGAGTCATGAAGGCACAGAGGTGACCAAGTGGGACAGAATTGTAACACAGATAAGAGATACTCCTTAATGGTGATACAAGTGAGATAGTACAGGGGAGAGGTTTAAAACTTTGTCTTCGAATCAGACATACTAAGTTTCAAGTGTCAGTTTTACTATACTTAGTTTTGTAACTTTAACCAGATTACTTTCTCCCAGAGCATTTGTTTCCACATTTAAAAAGAAAACCTATCGCAGAGAATTATGACGATTAAATGAGATGAAGTGCATAAAATTCCGTAAGCTAGGGCCTGGTACTTAATGAGTATTTGATAAATGTTATGTTTCTAGCATTACAACTATTACTGCAAGATGCTCAGCAGTAATGCCATTTGATCTGAGTTCCAAGATCAGTGTTTACAAAATGTAAAGTGGGAGATCCGTATTCCAGGGAGAGGGACAGTATGTGCAAAAGTGGGAAGTAGGAAGAAGGGGGAGGCTATTATTGTCATTTTTTTAGATGAGAAATTAGTAAGACATTTGAAAGAGAGGAAGGCAGTTGGAGAGATGTTCAGCAATTAGTTACTAACTAGATAAGGATTATAAAAAGAATGACTATATCATGTATCAACTAAATTAGGGGAGTTTTGGAAATGAATGGTGGTGCTGTTCATTGTTACAACAGGCATACATCAGAACTGGTCCTTGTAAATGGGAATATAAGGTTCCCCAAGATGTAAGGGATAGAAAAGAGTCAGGGATGACTCTTTAAGTTTAAATATCTGTATTTATAGTAAAGCATACCATTGAGTATACATAGGGAAATTTGAAGAGGGGGTAGAAAGTGTGATTTTGGCAAACAGTCAAGCTGTTGTGATTTTGTTTGAATTAGGTCCTTTTTTTTTTTTTTTTGAGTTGGAGTCTCACTCCGTCGTCCAGACTGGAGTGCAGTGGCCGCTCCCGGCCACCGCAGCCTC
>CAUYQG010110449.1:0-11638 GCA_963574415.1 Tarsius wallacei | reverse complement strand
GTGGATTGCCTGAGGCTGCGGGTTTGAGACCCGCCTGGGCAACTTGGCGAGACCTCATTTCTACAATAAATAAAAAAATCAGCCAGGCAGTGGTAGTGCGCGCCTGTAGTTCCAGCTACTTGGAAGGCTGAGGCGGAAGGATCACCGGAGCCTGGCAGGTCGAGGTTGCGGTGGCCAGGAGCGGCCACTGCACTCCAGTCTGGGCGACAAGAGTGAGACTCCAACTCAAAAAAAAAAAAACAAACAAACAGAAAAGGGAGCCAACCGTGGAGCCTTAGGGTTGTGTAGGAGTGAGTGGGAGGAGGGGCCTCCTTTGACTTGACGTGGGTGTTCTGGGATATGGGACACTTGGTACCTGTGGCTGTTGCAGATAATAGAGTGATTTTGGTTTTTTCATTCATTTAGTCCACTGTAGTAGTTCTCCATTGCCACATAACAAACTACCTGGACACTCAGTGACTTAGAGCAACAAACTTGGATTCTCTCCTACTCTTCCTGAGGGTCAGGAACTTGGGAGTGGCTTAGCTGGGTGGTTCTGGCAGAGTCTCTCAGGAGGGTGCAGTCATCTGAAGGCATCACTGGGCCTGGAGGATTTGCTTCCAAGCTTGTTCACGTGGCAGTTAGCAGGGGGTCTCATTTCCTAGGCACGCAGGCCTCCCCATAGGCCTGCTCACAGTGTGGCAGCTGGCTTCCCCCAGACAGTGATCAGAGAAAGAGGGACACCCAGGTGGAAGCTGCATTGTCTTTTCGAACCTGATCTTGGAAGTGACATCTCGCCTCTGCTCTAGTCTCTTGGTCATCCAGACCAGCACTGACACAGCCTTCAAGGGGACTGTACAAGGTGTGAAAATGAGGAGATAGGATCACGAGGTCCGTGGAAGCTGGTTACCAGGTCCACACGTGTGTACTGAATACCACTGGCATGCCAGGCGCTGTGCTAAGCACCCAGCGTGCATGATTTAATCCTCATGGTAATCTTATGTAGTGTTATTACCTATATCTTCCAGGTGACACCGAGGGTAAGTAGTTTGCTGAGAGTTCCATAGCCTGAGAGTAGCAGGGATAGGATTCAGACCTGAGTCAGGAATGAGAGTTGTGTTTAAAGAGAAACAGCTTCAAAGGATTGGCTTGAGTGGTCTGTGTGACTTTGGGCAAGCTCTTGCCCTCTCTGTTCTTCTGTCCATCATCTGCTTCCTTAGACTAGCATTTCTCTGTGGACTCTGAATCAGGACCACCTTAGATCCTGGCCCTGTCCCAGACCTGCCAAGTTAAAAATTGCTGTGAGTGGGGACCCCACTGCCCTAGACCTCCAGGAGTGAGATGATGTACCTTATCCCAAGAAGGGGTGGGAGGCAAACACAGGAGAGAGGTCAGGATGAGAAAGAGGCGTAGCTGCTTCAGACACTGGGGCATCTGAAAGATACCGCTAACATATGGAGCGCCCAGCATCTGGATTTCTTGGCACTGCTATTGGAGCAGAGTCCTGAGCGGGCAGGCTGCAGGCCACCCCCACAGGGCAGTTTGATGCCATCAGCTCCAGACGGCGGACATATGTGGCGCTGGGACACTGCTGGGCTCCTAGTGGGCATGCAATAAAGCCGTCCTCTGGCTGCAGTTTACTGTTTACGTGGGGTCTGGTGGTGCCATAATTAGAAGAAATGACAGGTGAGCTTGAGGGCAGCCTGTGGTGAGCACAGGTCGAGAATAATTACAGTGCGCAGTGCAGGCCCTGGCCAAAGGCCGAGCTATTGGCTTATTTTAGCCTTGTGCCAAAGCCAGCTCTGTACCTGAGATGCACACAACCAAAGGAACCAAGAATATTGACGAAGTACAAGTGCCTGCCCACAGCAGCCTCCCAGCAGGGCCATGGGATGGGGAGCTAGTGGGCCCCGGGGCCAGCCGGACCCAAATGTACGTGCCAGCTCTGGTGTACCTTGGCTACGGGGTCTCAGGCATGTGGCCCTGGCCCACTGGCAGCACTCAGGATGATGACACGTTGTTGCTGGTGGTACTGGTATAAGTGTCGTTATTGTTACTGAAACTAACTGTAGTTGTTAGGATTACCGTTAGTGTCTTTCCTAGCCTTGCCTGTGAGCAGATGAGGAGTATTTCTGAGCCTGTTTTCTCATCTGTGAAATGGATACCTTGATTTCTACTCAGAGAGGCTCTAGGAGATCAGATAAAGGAACGAAAGCGGAGCGCCCAGCAAGTGGGAATCGGCTCTGAAGCTCTCTCCCCTCATCCCACCCACCCTAGCCTTTCTTCCCTCTTCCCTGCCCAGTGTCTGAACTAATTGGTCATCTTTTTTTTGAGCCCAGAGGACTGAAGTCAGGTGCCGTGAGACACGAGAGAGGCTTATGTCAGTGGAATGGGGTTACATGGGGAGCTGAGCAGCTGGTCAGGCCAGGGCCCTGCTGGAGACGGAAGTCCTGCGGGGAGAGCTGGTGGTGGCAGAGAGAGACTGGCCTTTAGGACTTCACGTGTCTCTCCTCTGTGTCTGTCCTTGTCTTTGTACCCAGATTGAAGAGAAGAGGGCCAGGGAGGTGCTGGTGTTGCGCAGAGGCCTCGCTCCTTCACCCCCAAGCGGTTATGGCACGAGAGTGTGCCAGGCCCTGTTCCGGGTGCTGGGGTAGCAGCTGGACAACCAGACTTGACCTCTCTGCCCTTGTGGAACCTGTTTTCTAGTGAGGCAGGTGGCATAGGGGACAGTAAATCAGCATGTGAGGAGGTGAGACGGGCTGAGGAAAACACCGCAGGGAAAGGGAGGTGGAAATGCCAGAGTACAGAATGATGACAGCTTTAAATCGGGTGGTCAGGGTGTGCTCCCGAAAGCGTGAGGGGGCGGGTGGCCTGGATGGTAATAGTGGCAACAGTAACAACCTCCATTCTTTGAGCGCTAACTATATGCTAGGCACCACAATATACTCTCCCTTGGTAACTCCGCACTAGCTGTGGGGCCCTTACTGTATAGCTCAGGACAGACTCAAAAGTGAAATCGTTTTCCAGAAGTGGCCAGAGCTAGAATCCTAATCCAGACCATTTGACCTTAGAGGGTTGTCCCACTACCCTTGCCTGCTGCCCCTTGGCCATGAGCAGCCAACCCTCTCACCTGGCGAAGCTCTGGGGAGCCAGCAGACATTGCCGCAGCCGTGGTTCTGGTCCTGAGAGTGGGTGGGCGGCACTGCCTGTTTCTGGGAGGGAGGAGGGGCTAGATGGTTCTGTGTTCTGGACAGGGCTTAGCTCGCACTCTAGCCAGCTTGCCACCCTCAGAGGATGAGGATGAATCACAGCAGAGAAGGCCAGCTTAGTCAGCACCTCATGCTGGCGTCTGGACGCCATCTAGAGACACTCCAGCTGTCCCCCTCCCTCCCTGTCCCTGACCCCCGACTTAGGGCTGCCAAGTGCGGTGGTGCACATTGTGCCTTGTGCAAGGACGCCTGGCTGAGAGGTGAGTTGGAGCTGAAATCTAGCCAGCCTTCTGCTGGCCAAGTTGTGTGTCTGGCAGGACACTGGATCTGTCCAGAGGATTCTGCAGACCAAACCTTATCCTAATGTGGACAAAGGCACTGGAGCGGGTGGCAGTTGGGTTAGGAGCCCTGGAATTTTACACCTGGGTGAGGTCACCTTGCTGAAGGCCAGCTCCTGCCCAGGAATGGGAACCTGGGCACAGGCCTGTGGGATGCGAGAGCCATCCAACACCATCCCTGGGCAGTGGGGCTCTGCAGAGCTGTTGTACAGGCCAGAGTTCTGGGCTACTGTGGGGACTCAGGTTCCAGTCCCACCTCTGCCTCTTGTTCTGTGGACTTTGGGCAATTAATTCCCCTCTCCTGGCCTCACTTTCCTCAACTGTAATATGGACCAGCTAACCAAGAGGTCATTGGGGACTAACATCCTGTTCCCTGTCTGCACTCTGTTTTCTGGAGGTAACCATGGTAATGACAGCCAGTGTTTCCTGAGGACTTCTGAGGAGCCATGCTCTGTGCTAAGTGTGTACCTGGATGATCTGATTCTCACAGCAATCCCTGAGGTAGGCACTGTTATTATCCCAGTTTTCAAAGCAGGAAACAGGCCAGAAGTTAAATAATGGCCCAAGATCAGAGTTAGAAAGTAGTTGCACCTTGATTTAAACGTTGTCTTCTGACTCCCAGAGCCCAACTCTTAACCCTTTCCCTGCATGGCCTTCCCAGGCACGTAAATGAGGCTACTGCAGGTCCTGCCACTTGGTGCCATCTCCAGGCTGAGTACTCCTCTCGGAGGGAGATGAAGGTGATGTGATTGCTTTGCTGGGCGAGGTGGTCAGGAAGGGGCCTGCCTAGGTGGTGCCCAGGGAACATGCACTCCTGTCCCAGAGGGGCTGTGCTGCCCACTGTTCTTCCTAGGCACTGATCACATATCTGTGACAGGTGGGTGGAAGGCACCAGTGGGGGCAAATTCTCATCTGATCACCAGATATGATTAGAACTGGAGAGGTTCTTAGAGATCACCTGGTCCCATCACATCACACATGGGGAAACTGAGGCCCAGAGAGGGTAAGTGACTAAGCCACAGTCTCACCTGGCAGAGGTGGGATTAGAACGTGGGTTCCTGAAAGCACATCCAAGATGGCTGAGCTCTCCCCACGTGCCAGGCGAGGAGTGGACATGGGTAGGGCAGCTGTGGCCCTCAGCTGAGGCTGACAAGGTGAGGACAGGAATGGAACTGTTGGCCAGTTTGCCTCTTATCAGTATGTGGGTATTTTTTTTTTTTTTTTTAAGTCAGAGTCTCACTCTGTTGCTCAGGCTGGAGTGCAGGGGCATACTCACGGCCACCACAGCCTCAAACTGCTGGGATCAGGTGATCCTCCTGCCTCACCCTTCCGAGTAGCTGGAACTACAGGTACACGCTACCAAGCCCGGCTTATTTTTTGATTTATTGTAGAGACGAGGTCTCACCAAGGGTGTGTGGGTATTTGAGAGAAGGGGGAAAACGAGAACACACACATACACACACACACACACAAACACACACCTGAGGAGGCACATCATTTGGGTCAATGCGGCTGGCAGGCAGGCAGAGGGGCGTGTGGCCTGATCTCCTGGTGTTGGTGTATGGGACAGTTAGCACAGCGGTGTGAACACAGGCTTTCCCAGCAGGCCTGAACCCCAGGCATCCTGAGACCTGTTCCTCTTCCTACGTGTGACCTGGGAAACCTCACGACACCTCTCTGAGCCTCAGTTTCCTCATTCATAAGTGGAATTATAACACATATCTCTTGAGATTTGAAGGGGCTGCATGGTCCTGGAAGTGTAGTGAGGGATTAATAAAGGAAAATTGTCATCACGATAATTTGTTGGGGGAGACTTTCATTAAGTGATTAGGATGCGGGCTCCAGAGTCTTGCTGCCTGGATTCTGAGCCCAGCTTGGCTGCTTCCTAGTGACTTCACTTGGAAGTCGCTTCACTTGACTGAGTCACTTCACTTCTGAGAACGTTAGTACCCTCACCTGAAAAGGCAGAACAGGCCCTACTCCGCAGGTTGTCCTGAGGATTCGATGAGATGATGCATGTAGAGCTTTTAGCCTACTGCTGTCACATAGTAGGTACTCAATAAACCACTGGTCTAATAGGTGACATTTATTGAGCACTTGCTCAATGTCAGACATGATTAGTGTCATTTTGGCCATTTGCATTAGCAAACTTCTCTGAAACACTCCCTGAGCAGTTGACCAATTAGATCTGCTGTCTCGTATTCCCACAGTGAAAGTAGAGGCCTAGAGAAGGGAATTGACTTGCCCAAGGTCACACAGCCAGCCTTGCAAATGCCTGTGTGGTTTTGTTCAGCTAAGTGTGCTGCAGGGCCACCGTTCTGTTTCAGTCTCCCAAAGAGACACCCTCCTCCATCCCTCCCTTCCCCATTATTCTCCAGCTCCTTGGCGCTTCAAGCTTCGTGAATGGCTTGGTTTAGCACTCGGCCGTTAAACGTTCATCTCTTACAATTTCAATCCAATTCCTATAAGTTTATTGGCAAGACGGGGTGTATTAGAGCTGCCAGATTTAATATATCAAGTCTGCATGTCTGGGACACGGTTTCTCAGCAGTAATGGGAGAAGAGAGGTTTTATATGTTTTCATTTTGAATGACTGTCTGTTGCTGATCCCATTACGGCCCCGGACTTAATGGCTGCCAGCCTTGTGCTGTAAGAACAGCTTTCTCCATCAACCTGTTTGGCTGGTGCTGTCCAGGAGACTTGTTTGTTTCTGTGTGTCTCCCTAGTTTCTTCCGCCTGAGGTGAATCCCCCATCTGTCTCCTCTGTTGATCAGCTCCGGGGAGTCTGGGGCTTTGGCTGCTAGCCTGGGAAGCTACCTTGTGACCTTGGGGAAGTCATTTTTCTTCCTCCTCTGGGCCTCAGGAACCTGCTCTGGAAAGTGAGGGGTCAGACCACAGGGCGAGGGGTTGGTCTAGGCGCAGCCTTGGCAGATCCAACTTGATGGCCCTGAGGGAACTGGTTCCTTCTCTGGTCTTGTGACACCAAACTCAGGGACCCGAGGGCTAGCCACTGAATTGCCACCCACCTTGGGCTGCAGATCTTCTGGTTTAGGAGTGGTGGCTGTGGTCACCATGGCTGAGGGGTCTTAAGACCCTGAATATCCTCATTTCCCTCCATGGCTGGCTGGGGCCCTGCCACCTGAGAATTTAGTGATGTACTTGGAAAGCTGTCAGCATTTGATGCCTGAGCTCTCTGGCTTCTGGAAGCCTCGAGCTGTCTGTGGAAGAGAGGACACCAGGCAGCGTGAGTTTAAAGGACTTGGGTCTGCCTTCTGTTTACCAGCTGTGTGACTTTGGACAAATCACTTCCTCTCTGAACTTCCAATGCCCCAAGGGAAAATGGAAATTCATTTAGTCAACAAATACTTGATTGCCTACTCTGTACCATGTACCACTTTAGGAACTCCAGCAATAAAAAAAAAATCAACTTACCCTTGTGAATGGATATTCTTGTTGGGGGAGAAAGATAATCAGCAGGTAACTCATTACTTCAGGTGTAATAGGTGCTGTGAGGAAAACAAAGCAGGGAATGGAGGAAAGTGGGGGGGGGGGGGGATTCTGCCATTTCTAAAATTCTGTTTGTTTATTTTTACCCAAAAGAAGAAGAAGGCGCAGTGAGGAGTCTATATTTTGATCTGTTTATTTATTTAGAGTCAGGGTCTTACTCTGTCACCCAACCTGGAGTGCAGTGGCATGATCACGATGATAATGGCTCATGGCAACCTCAACCTCCTGGACTCAGGCAATCCTTCCACCTCAGCATCTCCAGTAGCTGGGACTACAGGAGCATGCCACCACACCTGGCTATTTTTATTTTTGTAGAAATGAGTTTCCGTTATGTTGCCCAGCCTGTCTCAGACTCCTGGGCTCAAGCAGTTCTCCCACCTCATCTCCCAAAGTGCTAGGATTACAGGCATGAGCTATCATACCTGCTGGCTTCTACACTTTTAAATAAAGTCACAAGGATTATTGAGAAGCAAGAGTGGAAGGAGTCAAGTGAGCAAGTGAGGCAGACATCTGGGGAGAACATTTAGACCAGTGGACAGCAGGTACAAATGCTGGGAGGTGGCTGTGTGCCTGGCTTGTGTGAGGAGCAGAGAGGAGGCCAGTGTGACGGGCATAGGGAAGACAGGAGGTGAGAGCCTAGAGTTGTGGTAGGGGACAGGGAGGCTGGCCCAAGGGCATAAGGTGGTAGTCCTCCAGCCTAGCTACAAGTTAGAATTACCTGGGGAGCTTTAAAAAATACCAGTGCCCAGGTCTTACCCTCTGAGGTTAAGCTTTAACTGGTCTGTGTTGGAGGTTGGACATTGGAATTGTTAAAACATCCCTCTCAGCCTGTAATCCCAGCACTTTGGGAGGCCAAGGAGAGTGGATTGCCTGAGCACATGGGTTCAAGACCAGCCTGGGCAACTTGGTGAGACCTTGTCTCTACAATAAATAAAAGAAAAACTAGCCGGGCATGGTAGCACGCGCCTGTGGTTCCGGCTATTTGGAAGGCTGAGGCGGAAGGATCACCAGAGCCCAGCAGGTTGGCGCTGGAGTGGCCTTGAGTGTGCCACTGTACTCCAGCCTGGGTGACAGAGTGAGACTCCAACTCCAAAAAAAAAGATCCCTCTGGAATGAGACCTGTTTGGCCATATCCATCAGCCAGACGTTCCTCATGGGGTGGGCGCAGGTAAATGAAGCCTTGGCTCGGGCCTGGCCCTCAGTGACAGGGAGGGGCACCTAGAGCTTTGATGTGTGGTGTTTCCTCCAATGGTCTCACCAAGCGCTTCATGGCTTTCCCAACAGTGGCAGCGCCTGGTGTGGGTGGCCATGGGGAAGCGATACTTCTGTGACTACTGTGACCGCTCCTTCCAGGATAACCTCCACAACCGAAAGAAGCACCTCAACGGGCTGCAGCACCTCAAAGCCAAGAAGGTCTGGTACGACATGTTCCGAGGTGGGTCCCGCTGGCTTGGTGGCTGGGCTTGTGGGGCCTTGTTCTCTGGTCTTTCTCATGTCAGGCAAGGAACACTGGGTCAGCAGCGGTCTGGGTCTGGGCTCTCTGAGGATCACAGGAGGAGGCCTGGGCTGCTCACAGGGACAGGCTGGAACGGGGGCTTCGTTCCCCAGAGATCTTGACCAAGGGCTCTGTGCTCCAGTCACCCACAGACTCTGGGGATGCTGCGGCCAGGAAGAAGGCCTCTTGAAGGAAGTGATGTTTGAGCCAACAGCTGAAACATGGGGAAAAGCCAGCTGCACCATCTGGGCAGAGGTCTGTGAGACGCAGGCAGCCCTGAGCAGAGGAGCAGGTAGAGGGAGAAGGTGTGGCTGGTCAGAGCAGCGAGGGGAGAAAGGTAGGGCTGAAGCTTGCAATAGGGCAGGGACCCCCAGGCATACAGAGGCCCTGGGGAAGGGGACACCTGTCTCGAGGGCAGGGGACAGCCTTTGAAGGGCTTTGGGCGGCAGCTGACTCTGCTGCAGGGGAGCAGTCGGATCACTAAATGACTGCTGAATGACTGGCTGGAGGGGTGGGTAATAACTGAGCTGCAGGGGAGGGTGGGCTCTTCCGGGTGTGACAGTGAATGGGCTAAGGTCAGAAACACCTAGCACAGGGCCTGGCCCCAGGAGGTGCCCATAAGAGAGCTGGGCCACTGCATGGCTGTCAGTAGATGTGTACACTGAGGAATAACCAGGGAAGTTCCAGAGCGTGGCCAGGCAGGAGCTGGGCCAAAAATCATGGGCACATGGCAGTGGGGCATGGGTGGACCCAGAGCTTCTGGAGTGAGCCTGAGCTGGGCTAACTGATGCCCCACACGCTGGGGAGCAGGATTACAGGACAGGTCCCAGCAGCCAAGAAGGGAGAAGAAAAGGGGAGAGTCCCCTGGTTTGAGACTGAGAATTCATGAGATGGGGTGAGCACTGATTGAGTGTCTGCTGCATGCTGGGTGCTTTTCGTGGTTTGCCATTGGCTGTCTTGGTGACTCTCTAAGACAGTGACTGTCAGCCCTGGCTGTGAGTTGGGATCACCTGGAGACCTTTAATAAAAACACTGATCCCCTGGCCCCAGCCCCAGAAGCAGGTTTGTTGGGAGGGGGTAGGCATGATCTTTGTAAAGTCTTCCCATGCCCCATTTCAGCTGAGGAAGCTGGGGCTCAGAGGCCCAGAGGGAGAGTAGCCAGGCCACTCAGCGAACCAGGTGTGACTGTGGTTGTGAGGGGCTAGAAGTGGGGTTCAGGGGTCTCCTGAGTCCCCGGGAGGCCTCCGACCTTGGTGTTAGGCAAAGGCTCACTGTCACCCAAATCCAGTGGGAGCTGTGATCTGGCACAGAGCTGGGCCAAGAGCACCCTGGTGTTTGCTCCTAGACTAGATACTCAGCTGAGAACAGTAGGCTCCTGGGGTCCAGGCTGATCTGCAGAGATACTTGCCTTACTCATGGAAAAGATAAAGCAGCAGGCACCATGGGCTCCTCAGGGTCCTGCGTTCCCAGTATCCCCTCATATCCTAGTCCACATTCAGCCCTTAGGACAGCTCTACAAGGGAGGCTGGGCAGGCCAAGGTCTCTGCTTATGGGTAGTGACTTTAAAATCCAGAGCCATGGATTGCCTCACCTGGGTCCCCAGGCGCTGGGGCCTACTGGCATGTGAGTACTCTCCATGTCCTCAAGAGGCTGCCCCAGGGCTCTATCTCAGACCCCAGCCTAGGTGGGGACTCTATTCCACTCCTGCTCTGCTCCCAGCTTCACGACCTGAGGCAGCCTCTTAGCCCTCAGAGGGGCTGGGGGTCCATCGACCATGGCCGGGACAGGTGCGGCCCTGGAGCCAGGCTGCCTGGGTATCAGTCCCAAGGTGTCATTCAGTGTCACCCTCATTGGTGTAAACAGCTATAACAACAGTACCCGCCTTCCCACCTTCCTGAGATCTGACATGGGCTAGGTAATCGCATAATGTCTGTATCCCACGTGAGGGTTTACTAAATAGGAGCAGTGCCTGTGGGTCCTGGAAAAGGTTGTCTCAGGCCTTCGTCTCATGGCTCATTCCTTCAGCATGTCCTCGGCTGGCGGACAGACTCCAAAGACTCAAGGGTGGATAAAACAGGGCCCCTCTCCCGAGTGGCCTTGCACCCTATTACAACAGTGTGTTCTGGGCAGAGCCCCTGTCCTGCCTGGGCCTCCGTGCCCTGCCAGCCTCCCCCTCCCAGCTGCAGCCACACGGACCACTGCATGGATTAGTGCTTGTACTGCCCCCTCTGTAGGCATGCCCTTCGTGCTGTCGTCCCTGCCCCAAGCCAGGTCCCCCATCTCAGAACTCAACTCAGGCAGTGAATCCTCAGGGACATCCTCCCCCGACCTCTGAGCAGGTCAGGTCGTTTGGCTACACGCTAGATGTTTACTCTGTTTATATCCACATGGATTAGTGTGCCTGTTGGACTGGAAGGAAAGACCAACTCTGACTTGTTCTGCACTTAAATCCTCATCCTGGCGTGGTGCCTGACACACAGGACATGCCCAGTGGATGCTCGTTAGATGAATGTCTGAATGAATGAGCAAACAAACATGGGTCACCGGGGCAGCTGTTCATTTGGGAGATGAAGTGAGAAGGACCAATAGGGTCAGATCACAAGGAGCCTTGAATGTCAAGTGTAGATTATGGGCTTCCTTGTGCAGGGCCTGGGCCAGAGGTCCTCAACCCTGGGTGCACTTAAAAGTCTCTGAGGAACTTTAAGCTGTCCTGATGCTATCTCCCTCCAATGAAGTAAAGCAGAACCTGAGAGAGGTGGGGCGGGTGTTCATATACTTTAAAAGCTGTCCCGTGATTCTGACGTGAGGCTGGGGTTCCCAGCAACCGGCTAGATGCTGGGCAGTCTGGAACCCTTGTCTGGGATTCGGGCCCAGCCCCCTTGCCTATCTCAGCTATCCTAGCCTTGGGGAGTTCTGGGCTACATCCATATACCTTCCACCAGCCCCTTCCTCTGGACTGGCCAGCAGTGGTGTCTGTAACACCAGCTGGGCAGACTGAGTCTGACAAACCTGGTGCTGACAGATGGTCCGCCCCCCCCCCCCCCCCGCGGGCCCCCCGCCGGGCGGGGGGCGGCCCGCCCCCCCGCGGGGGGGCGCGGGGGGCCCCCATCG
>CAUYQG010110440.1:0-28739 GCA_963574415.1 Tarsius wallacei | reverse complement strand
GGTCGAGGCTGCGGTGGCCGGGAGCGGCCACTGCACTCCAGTCTGGGCGATCGAGTGGGACTCCAACTCAAAAAAAAAAAAAGAAAAATTCTTTTCACATGATACACCCAGTTAAACCATTTCGAATGCTCCATAAACCATAGCAAACTATCCATTTAGGAAGTAATTACTATGTATATGTACAGAATGATTGCTATTCACCTGTTTTAAATGTTGCAACTCCTCTTCTTGCTCTTTAACTTTTTTGTTCAGCTTTACAATAATATTTTCACTCTCTTTGTCTTTAGTTCTTAATTTCTTAATGATGTTAGAATTGTGCAGCTGTTGTTTCGAAAGTTTTTCTCCTGGTGATAGTAAAAAAAAAAGTATAAATTCAAATGATAACAATTTCCTAAGAACCTGAATCGAATGTTTTGTGTAACCAGTGACATAAAATAATAGAATGTTTTAAAAACACAACTTTGTAACCCCCAATGTTACAACTGATTTGAACAAGAATCATCAATGAATGTTAAAATTATTTGGTGAAAGGATGATAGGAAACTAGACATTGACACAGAAATTACTCCCACATATTACTCATGAATCACAAAGGGAAAAATCTTTTTTACAATAGATCTGGCAGTCACACAGCTTAACCAAGTATTCAGTTTTGGCATCACCAGTTGTAATAAAGCCTGACATTATGTGCCTTCTAATGGCATGCAGTGATGTAGATGTACAGTATCACTTATGATATTTCCTCATAGAAATGGATCTGAATGTAATCATGATGAAAGTGACAAATTCCCAAACATGGGACATTCTGTAGGACAACCTCCCTGGACTTCATAGAGTCTTCAATGTCATGAAAAAGAGAGATCATCTTAGAATGGTATGAACATTATACTAAACGCAGTGGGCAAACTTTGCACCTTGGGGCAGGGCAAATGACCAACTATAAAGAACATTTTTAAAGACAATTAAGATATAATGAAATATGGTATATTATACTTCTGAATTTACATTGATTACTTAGGTATGATTATGACACACTTGTGAAGGAAAATGTACTTAACCCTGGAAGATGTAGACTAAAGAACTTAGGAGAATCCCGTGCCTTTGGGAGGCTGAGGTGAGTGGATTGCCTGAGCCCGCGGGTTCGAGACCCGCCTGGGCAACTTGGTGAGACCTCATTTCTACAATAAATCAAAAATCAGCCGGGCGTGGTAGCGCATGCCTGTAATTCCGGCTACTCGGAAGGCTGAGGTGGAAGGATCGCCGGAGCCCAGGAGGTCGAGGCTGCAATGGCCGGGAGCAGCCACTGCACTCCAGTCTGGGCGACAGAGTGAGACTCCAACTCAAAAAAAAAAAAAGGAACTTAGGAGTGGAATGTTGTGTTATCTGTAACCTACTTTCAAATGGTTTGGCAAAAGCATAGTGTATGTATGCAGAAAAAGGCATGGAAAAGGTGTGATGAGATGTTAACACTTGATGATACTAGCTAAAGAAGTAATCAGGTATTCACTGTAGTATGATCTCAGCTTTGAGTTTTTCAGCTCTCCAGTTTTAAGTTTTAGAAATACTTTTGGGGAATATGAAGATAGTATATGAATACTCCTGTGGAAAATTGTTCTGTTTTCTCTATAAAGAGGTTCTTTAAGCAAAAGAAAATGTCAGTCCACCCTCAACTAAATTATTAAATTCCAAAATAGTGACATTTGACATTAATATTTTAAGTAATTTTAAAAAATTATAAAACCATGCACTTAGCCATTCCCTCAGTCTCTAATACTGCAACACAAGGCAGTTAATGGCTTCAAAATATCTGGAGATAATTATGTGTTTTACCAACTTTTCTTTCATTCTTCTATTTTAGTGCTTCGACTTGTGTTTCATAATTATCTGTGTACCTATATTACCTATATTTCCCTCTTACTAAGCTAAGCTCTTAAGGACAGGGAGTATGTAATTTCTTATTGTATTAAATATAACGTATGACATACTAACTTTAATAAATATTAGCTGAATAAATAAAAAATGAAAAGTTAGGTAAAGCTAACTTTTTCAAATAAAACGACTGCCTCCAATTGTTCTCAAATCCTACATCTTCTCTGAAAATTCACTTAAGGTCAATGATTTAAGCACAGAAATGTTCACTCACCACTATCTGTAATATTAACATTTTAGAAATAAATGTACAACATTAGGAAAACAGTAAAGCAAATTAGGGTAAATCAATACAATGGGCTTTAGTATAGCCATTAATATTGATAAAGCATTTAGTGGCATAGGGAGATATAAAAGAAGGAAGACTGAAAATTAAATATATGACTTTTACAATGTTGAAAAATGCATTAAAAAGAGACTAGAAGAAATTAGTAGTTCCTTATGATATTGGATTATAATCTATTTCTTCTTTCTTCATATATTTCCTATAACTTCAAAAATTCCTTCAAGTAGCAAGTATTATATTTATAAATAAAAAAAATTTAATTAAGTAGAGAAAAAAAAAGAAAATTATCTTGACCACCTTTTCCAAAATCTCCTCTCTCCTAAAATATTACTTAAAGAAATTAATTCAGTAACCATCTGTAATGATTTATTTCACAATGGAACTTTAATTTCTATGAACTGTTAATTATAAATCACTTTTGAGACAAGAGTACTTAATAATTTAAAAATTAAAACAGGAACGCAATGAAACATTCATTATCAAATGTCAGAAAAATATAATGCCATACAGTATCCAAGTTAGTTATTCAGACATTACACATAAACTTTGAATATCTTGGCTTAAACAACAGGCTCTTCACACCTGCTAAAACGTTTCTCAGCACAGCACAAATTTTTGTCTATTTTTCAGAGAGTTATTCTTTTTTTTTTTTTAACTTTCCTAGAACCAAAAAGCTACAAGCATGTATCTCTCTTAATATACCTTACACCCCATTCTTCTATAAACTACCACCTCCCATTTTTATGGTTTAAGTTCAAACTTCCCTTTTTTTCAATCTGTTTAATTAGGAAGCATCAACTAGTCATGTGGCAAGTACTTCTTACAATATTTTTCATAACCAACTAAATACATACCTTCTTCCATTAACCCTCGGATCTGCTCATCTCTCTCTTTCAAAAGGTCTGTAGTTTCACTACTATTTAATCTGGTAGCAAGTTCTTCTTTTATATTTTTTATTTCCTAATTTTAAAAAAACCGATGAATGTTATAAAGAATTACTTTCATTCTAGGTATATTTTTCAATTTTTCCCCATCCAAAAAAGCTAACCATTCCCAATAAGAATCTGTAAATTACAGTCGGTTAACTTATTACTTTGATTAACTAAGACTAAGAAAAAAAGCTTTGACTATGACATATAAAACCTTTATTCAAATATATAAGCAAGTTTTAATATGGAAATATAAACTAGAATAAGTTAACTTTCAATACTTCTTCACTAACTCTACACACATATTCTACAGTTTAAGCATTATATTTGTAACAATATAGTACAGTAGGAATAGGAAGAGGCACAATTGGTTAGGCAGTCTATTACTGTTAGGGTCTGAAATGAGCTAGCTAATTAAAACAACGAAACAGTTGGACGTGTATAAGTTATTTCTTTTCTGTAGCAGACACAGAAAAATTATAAATTAACATGAACATTGGTCAAGAAGGGGGAAAAACAACCTAACCGAGAGAGGCCGAATGCCTAGGCAAAGTTATTAGTAATAGTTGGGATGCAAGCAATAATTACTAACTTTAGTTGTCTCCAATTTCTGAAATAAGCAACTGCTCAAAAAACTAGAAGCATGAGAACAGTGGTTCCCGACCAGGGATGACTTTACTACTAAGGGGAAGCACATTTGGCAATGTCTGGCAACATTTTCAAAACTGGCGGTTGGGAAAGGGAGCTACTAGCATGTTGCAGATAGGGGCCAGACATGCTGCTATACATCCTACAAAGCATGGGATAACGCCACACAAAACAGAATTATCCAGCCCTCAATGTCAATAGTGTCAAGACTGAAAAACTCTGCATTAAAATAAGTCAACATTATGTCTCAATAGGAAGTCACTAACCATTAGATATTTATATTTTAAAATTACTTTGACTTGAGGAAGCATATATGATATGTTTGAAGTGGCTGGAAAATAACAAATGAGAGCAATAATAATTTTTAATATATATATCACCATTTATATTTAAGTGTTTTTATTTTGATGAAATTATCATTTATAAAAATTATTCTAATGATCCTTGCCTTATATACCTTGCAAGGACTTATACATAAATTAGACAAATATTTTTTAACTCTTTCTAAGTATCAAAAATCTACAAATTTAGATGTATCAACAAATCTATAATTTAACTGAAAAATATACTATATGGTATCCATGTAATCTTTTTTTTTTTGAGTTGGAATATCATTCTATGCCAAGGCTGGAGTGCAGTAGCATGCTCATGGTCACTGCAGCCTTGACCTCCTGTGCTCAGGCGATCCTTCCACCTCAGCCTTCCAAGTAGCTGGAACTACAGGGACACACTACCACGTCCAGCTAATTTTTTTTATTTATTGTAGAGATGATGTCTCGCCAAGTTGCCTAGGCTGGTCTCGAACCCCTGGACTCAGGCAATCCTCTCCCCTTGGTCTCCCAAAGTGCTGGGATTACAGGCTTGAGCCACTGCACCCAGCCATATCCACGTAATCTTACTTCTCTTTTTTCCAATGCCAAAATATTATGAATGCATTCCTCAAAATCTATGTCCCTAGTGAGTTTATTATTATTTTACATTTCTATTACCTTTTTAGCAGCATCTCTCTCTTTGCAGGCTAGTTGAACTTTCTTTTCTGCTTCTGCAATTCTTTGGGTAAACTCATCTTTCAAGGAGGAAATGCTGCTGCTTTCTTCTTTCACTCTGAACATTTCACTAAATTTAAAATAATATATGAGCTAGTGTTCATATATCCTACCCAAACGTAACAAGACAAGTTCAATTCTCAAAAGGAAGATAATATTTTCTCCAACATATACCTTATTAAAATACAACAGTTTTAGGCCTATTAACTTAAGAGAAAAGGTACTTGCAAAATTCATTTTAAAAACACTTCAAAGAAAACCCATTAGAAAACCCAATATTTGTTGTGCAAAAATAAGGAAAAAAGTAAATATTTCAATTCCAAACCTGCTTGTAGCCCATATTTTCCCAATCACCTACTTAGAGCAAATCAACACCCAATATTTTTTAACTGCAATGTCACAGTTTTCCTTAACTATGCAATTTAAATCTCTAATACTAAAAGATAATTCATAATAAAGGGAAAAGGTTTTGTTTTTAGTTTTTGCAAAATACCTTTCTTCAATGCCAAAGGTAAGGTGGTAAAGACAATTTGAGGAGAAAAGTAATCTTTAAGTAAGGTTGTAACTGAAATGCTATTCAATTTTCAATAACTATGAATATTATTACAAAGCACTTCAATTTCAACAACATTCTTAAATAACAACAGAGTATTGTATACAGGCCTCCAGAAAATGTGTAAAATTATCCACATATGTAAAATACTTACTCTTTCAGGTTATCATAAGCTTCTTCTAGAAGTGCTTTTTCTTTACTAAGAGATAATAACTGAGACTCCCTTTTTTCTAGCTTCTCATTCAAAAATTCAACTGTCTAGATAAAGAGAATACATGAAAGTCAAAACATTTAACTTTAAAAACCACCATTTTCATATGCTAGTGATGAGTTGTAAAGGTAACCCGATCACTGTAATAAATAAAACAGGACTATCTCATGAAAACAAAGATAATATTGGGAACAGAATGGATGCAGGACAGCACGAACTCTTACATAGCTGATAGAGTATAAATAAGTACAACCACATAGCTAGTGGGAGTATAAATTAACAAACCGCTTTGGAAAAACAATTAGGCAATATCTAATTAGAAATCCACATACCCTTTTATGTAGAAAATCCCACTTTTAGGTATACCTTAGAGGAGAAAACCCTTACATAACTACACTAGGTGACATGTATAAGAACATTTATAGTAGCTTACTTGTAACAGCAAAAATCTTCAATAGCTGCATATATATCAAAAAAGGAAGGGAGATAGATGCAATCAAAATAGGTCAAAGAGGGGCTTCCATACCTTTGGAAATGCTTTGCATCTTAGCTGAGTAGGGGATATACAAGTGTCTGTTTTCCATAATATTCTTTATCCCAAACATGTAATATTGGTTTTTTTAGAATGATACACTGCATTTTTAAAAATAGTAATTTTAGAAAATCCATAGGCACATAATTTTTAAACCTCCAGAATATATAACTATAAAGCTAAACAAAAAGTAATGCTTAGAATATCCTATTCCTTAGGCCTTGCTGAAGCAATGATACACTTGTATATAACAAGAAAGAAGAGTGCTTTTTGAACTAAAAATAATAGTCTTACCTGAGTTAAGTCTAGATTAATTTAGAAATCACTTACCTTCTTAACTACACCGAACATATTCAAAAATATCTGACAGCAATTAGTGTTAGTTTCTAGGAATTCAAACTGCTATTTTATATTTTATAGCATATAGTTATCACTAATTGAAATAATATTGCATGAAATTTTGTTTGTGAGTATTACCAAGCCTAGGTAACAGAATCTGGCACTTTAAAAAATATTAAATAATTCAATACATGGCACTTACAGGACATTTCTTCAAGACAGCCTATATCTCAGAAGTCTATTAAAGATGCCAGATCCACCTCAATTTCTATATCTAAAAATCATAGGAAAAACCAAAACTGTGACTCAATGTTAGTTAAAAAATTTACATAACTTTCCTTTTACAGGTATTAGGTAGAAGCATTTTGTCATTCCAAGGCAACACCTTTGTTCCTTGGGCATTTAATATAGTTATCAATAGGAGATATAAAAAATAACATAAACAGAAATTAAACAGAAGCAATATAGGGAGATATACTCCTTATATATGAATGAAAATATTAACATTAACATGTCAATAACAGAAAAGCATCAATAATTACTCTAGAGACAAACTGCCATTTAAGATTTGCTACAAATAAACATGCAAAAAAAAGAAAATTCAGTATAAGAAAAACCAGGCCAGGTGTGGTGGCTCCACTCCTGTAATCCCATTACTTTGATAGGCTGAGGCAGAAGGATTGCTTGAGCCCAGGAGTTTAAGACCAGACTAGGCAACATAGCCAGACCTCATCCCTACAAAAAAATAAAAAAATTAGTTGCGGGTGATGGTGGGTGCCTATAGTCCCAGCTACTTAGAAGGCTGAGGTGGGGGGATGGCTTGAGCCCAGGAGTTTGAGGCTGCAGTGAGCTGTGATCATACCTCTGCAGTTCAGCCTGTGAGATAAAGTGAGGCTGACTCAAAAAACAAAAACCAAAAAATTTACTTTACCGTAGTTGCCTTGAAAAAAATTTCAAATAATACCAATAAATGTTCAGTTTCTAGGTCCTTAATGCTACACTGAAATGGCAATATGCCTACCTTTTTACATCCATACAAATAGCCAGGCACAGTGGCTCACATCTATAATCCCAGAAATTTGGGAGGCCAAGGCTGGAGGACTTCCTGAGCCCAGGAATTCGAGACCAGCCTGAGCAACATAGCGAGACCTTATCTTTACAACAAATAAAAAAAATTGGCTAGGCATAGAGACATATGCCTGTAGTCACAGCTATTTTGGAAGTAGAAGGATCGCCTGAGCCCAGCAGGTTGAGGCTTCAGCCACTGCACCCCATCCTGGGCTACAGAATGAGACTCTGATTAAAAAATTAGATAGATAGATAGATAGATAGACAGACAGATGACTGATTGATAGATAGATCCATACAAATAATTCTGCATCAATGAGAACATTTTTTAAACAAATGATTTACTCTCTGAAAAGCACATCTACAAATCTCTACTTTCTAGAGTTACCTTGCAAACATCTTCCTCCCCAGAAAGTGCTTCTGGCTGACAACCAGCAGCTTCAACCTGTTCAACCACTTTCTCTAAGACAGTCTGTCCTTCATTCATTGGTGTAGAAGAAACCAAGGTATCAGGCTGTTCACAGTTAACAGGAGTTGCACTTCGTCCACTTTCTTCCATTTCTGCTTCCTCAGTGGGTATAACTAATGTTTCATTTACTTCTTCAGATTTTCCATCAGCAGATTCAACTATTTTAGTCTTTGGAGTTGAAGGATTAACTACAATAGGCACTAAAGCATATCCCTTGCCTGACAATTCATCATCTGAATTGATTTCACTTACACTCCGGCTATCTAATGACTGTACACTAAAAGAGTCTATTCTCTCAAAAGCATCAGATGAGCAGCAACTCTCATTGAGTTTTTGGAAATCATCTAAACGATTATATTCAGGACAAGCAGATGCAGAAAGAAGCTGAAAAGATGTCTGCATCAAGTGAAGACTTGATTTGGAATCTGTAGTCTCTTGTCTTGAACTCGCTGAGCTCTCACTTATTACGCTTTCATGATCTAAAACTTCAATATCACTGGTAGTAGAAGTACCTGATGAGAAGGTACTAACAGGAGGAGAAGGTGTATTGCTCTGTCTGTCTTCATGTTTTTGTTCCTTAGGTTCCAAAGCCATGTCCTTTGTTTCTGTTGTGAGAGACTGTGTAGGCATATTAGATACACTTTCTGTAGTTGTTTTCACGCTAATTACACTTTCGGATGCTTTCAAATGGACAGTTGGCACCTTTATATCAGACTCTTTATTAACAGTTTCTTCATGCTTGCCTTCAGTTTTAGATGATGGAGTATCTGCTGCCAGAGTTTCTTCTGATACACACAAAGAAGAGTCTTGTACTTTTGATTCAATAGTTTCAGGAGTTCTTGACTGTCCAGTGTGCGAGGACTCATGTAAAGTGCTTTTTACTTCTTCTTCTGGTCGTTGTGATTTAGCTGGAGGTTTTGATACCACTGGACTCTTTTGAATGATCTGGACATCCGTTGGAGAAAAAAAGGCACTGAAGAAATTTTCAGATTCATCTACCACAGTCCTCCGAACTGGCTTTGTAATTGCTTTAGGAGAGGCTATCGGTGGACTCTGAGGTTCAGTGTTTGATTTTAACCCCCAGGTTGAGGTATCCCATCCTCCACTGGCAGGGGGACTTATTCCTTTGACAAAAATAAATATTAAAAAAGAAAAAAATATATATATATTACATTAGTATTGCACTCATCATTATGCTCAATATAGATTTAGGGAAAAAACCCTATGAAAAACAAACTGTAATTCGCACCTGCTAAACACCTTGCTTACTATATCATTAATTAGTTCTCAGGTAAACTTTGGGTCTTAAAAAAGAAAGCTCGTTTGGATTTGTCTGAGAAAAACTACAAACACAGATAGAAGACCAGATCTGGCTTGGACTACAAGAAGCAAGTATGTTATTCTTCCACACCCTCTCCCACCCCCAAGAAATTAAGGAAGTAATAATATATGTTTTATAACTCATAGTAAGTCCAAGATACAAATGATTCATCTCACAATTACAGGCAGTATCCTTAGTTACAAGTCATGTGCAGTCACAGCAAAATGACCCTATCTATTCCATCATTTTCACATTAATTTTATTCTTGTCATATCAATAATAAAGCATCCTTATTAGCTAGACAGTGGGTAACATTCAAAAGCTGAACCCAAGATACTGGTGACAAATGTTCTCTTCCAAAGATCAAAATTATACTGATGGGAACAGTAAGTTCTAGAAAACCAATTCATTTTCATCCACTTAATGACAAGCCAGTTCTCCAAATCCCACTCTCCAAATTCACTCTAAGAGAAAGTTTTGTTTTCTTCCCAAATTCCAAATTATGTCAACAGTTAGAAGGTCATTATAAATTTCAGAAATGTGCATTTTTAAAGAACTATTGCTTTTTTATATAGAAGGTAGTTGACACTAGGGTTTTTAAGAAAACACTACGAAGAAATAACATTCTTCTTCGTGGAAAGGTAACTATTGTAAGTCATAGAAATAACCACTACTAAAAATATTCACTAAAATACCTAAAGTATTTCTTTAAAAATTTCTTTTCTAAATTAAAAAGTGGCTGAACAAAATTATCACAAGCCCAGCGCAACTAGAAGATGGTGGAGAGAGCATAGTCAAAACAATCAAGTCCTATAGTAAAGTCTATCCTTAAATATGACTCCATAGGCAATTAGGATAAAAAATATGTAAAAAATTTCAGTCTGGAGACATGGTTTTATAACAATTTGTACACTATATGAAAACAATGAAAAACAAAAAAACAAAATTAAAGAAGCAAATGAACAAGCAAGATTAAGTCTATTAACTAGCTTAATTTTCCATCATTTTAATAAATAACAGGAATTAATTTCACCTCTTGTAGAATGCTTTATACATAATCCCAGGGTTATCTGACATCCAATTAAATTATTCCATTCTGAAGACTATGGTCATTTTTGTACTTTAAAACAAAGTAAGCGATCAACAAAACATTTATTGCATTTCACTAAAACTTGGGTCTATTCTGGATACCCTGTTTTTTAAAATATATTATATAGCACAATTCAACCCCAAATTTCAGAAAATGTGTATCTGTATACCTTAAACTTATTCTACCACCTCCAAAGTTTGATAACTCAAAATGTGGGGCACATATGAAAAAAAGTTGAGTTACTCCAGCAAGATCATATAACATCTTGTAAAAGGTAATAAAATCATGACCTACACACATGGACCAAAATATCCTAAGATGAGGTACCTCAAATTTAGTCCTGACTTCTCACTAGTGTAAAATTAAAGACAGGAAACAGAAAACAGTAGTCAAGGATAACTTATCCTTTTTCACACAGAGGTACACACACATCCGCAAATCTTTATGCCACACATCAAAATGCTAAATGGTTTCTTGAACTTAAGAGACAAAAGCAAATGAAAATCCCTAAACGATTATGCTCAACGAATCTGACAAAGAGACTTAGCTATTGAGAAATAAAATGTAATGCAATCCAAAAATCTTGGGCCTCCGATTCCCCGAGGTCTCCAGCACATTTTGCCGCTCAATCGCTGTGTGGCATAGAGCAAGTTACTTGGCCATTCTGGGCCTCAGACTTCTCTTCTATAAAACACGGATATTAACCAACCTAACTCGAGTGGTTGTGTTGAAGATAAGAAAGCCATAAAAAAGCACATTATGCGCTACCAAGCGCGACGTGCTCACTCAATGTTAGCGATTGTTCTTCCCTTCCCTGATGAGTTATGTACTTCAGACTTTGGATCCAAACAGTGCCCGAGACGCGAAGCAATTCCAGGAAGGCTGTGCTTGGGAGCTGCGTCGACGGAGGGCTTGGGGACAAGACCAACAAACACATCGAGTCCCTGTCATCGAAGTCGGCAAAACCCGCACGCAGGGCCAAAGCCAAGAAGGAACTCGAGGCTGGATTTTCCCTTAGGAAAACAGCAAAGACCGACCTGGAGACTAAAGCAGCGCTGGGGAGGGCCGGGGAGAAATTACTCCCCGAGCACTCCCTCAGCAAGGAAGGGTCCCTCTCCACCCCCACCTAACCTGGCGGCCTCGGGAGAAGGGAAGCCTGCGGGAGCCCGGGGCCCCGCTGCTCCCTTCCTTACCCGGCTCTCCGTACGGAATAGTCTCGGCCCACACGCTCGGCTCCTCTTCCTGGATGTCCAGGACCCTGTCGATGGACTTCTGGGCCTGGGACAGGGCCTGCTTCGCGAAGCTGGAGAGCTGGGAGGCGTTGAACCAACTCATCGCGCCTCCTCAGCCGGCAGTGGCGGCGGCAGCAACAAGCGGTAAGGTCTCGGGCCTGGGACAGGGTGCGGAGGAACGGTTTCGCCCCGCTTCGCCGCTTGGCGGGCCCTGTCAGCATATGGCCATGATCACAACAGCCTCCCCCGGCCTCGGGATGTTACCCTCAGCCCTTCCCACACAGCTGAGACGGAGAACCCCGGGTGCGCATGCGCTCGCCTCTTCCACGTACACAACCACCAGATCCGGGAGCCCAGTTCCGCCGATAGACGGAAGAACAAGAGACCGGAACGATGACGTCACTTCCGGGAGCCTAGGGTTGCCCCGTAGTTACCGAGGAACGCGGAAGGGTTTCTGTTGATAGATTCCGTGTTCACAGCAGTTCTCAGCCAAGGGGAAACTATGGCTACCAACAGAGGCGGAGTCTTTCGGAAGCAATAGGCGAGTTTTTATGTGTGCGCTTTCCAAGTAAATAGTTCACGTGCTAAGAGCTAGCATTGCCAGCAACAACTGCAAAGGGAATTCTGGGCCTCTCATATCCCTTAGCCCCTTGTCTCAAATATTTAATCAGTTCTGTGTTAACTTGGTCTTAAAACCCTTGTTTGAGCTTGAAAGACGGGATTCACATGTGAACATTGTACTCAAACCCAGGAACACTTGGCGTAAAAGGCACAACCTCCCCCTCAAAAAATTGTTCCAGTAATAACTACTGTCTGTGTCCCCCACCCCCAATCTTTACCTTTAAACAGAATCCCCAGTATGATAGCATTGTGAGGGGGCTTTCGGGTGTAATTAGATGATGATCATGGAAATCTTATTGGTGGCCTTCCTAATCCAGTAAACTGCTATGTTTGGTTTGTCCCTAGTAATGTTAAAGAAAATCCTACCAACACTTAGAAGCCAGATTTTATACAAAAAAAATCCAGATTTCCAGCTGCTTTTGAAAAATATGAGTACCAATATGGAAACAGCCAGCTGGAGTGGTCACACCTTTTGATAATTTTCACTCACTCCAGTATACCACAGACCCCACTACTCAATACTCCCTTGCTGTGGTTACCTTACATACCCCTCCCATTTCAGCATATTACCCCAATGCAAGGAGCTATGCCATAAAGGAATTATTTTTCTCTTAAAAATTCAGATTGAAACCCTTAAGAAGTTATGATCACCTTCTATTGATTTTATCTAAATATGATAAAAATTAGCATATTAAAACTAACAATCTGGTCATTTACACAAGTAGCACTAAGTAACTCAAGTGCTTTCAAACAGCTTAGCAAAGTAGTCTGTGGAGGAGATCCGGGGCAGATTAGGGTTGGAATTGGCTGAACAATTAGGATTCCAAGACTTCTCTTCTAGTTGTACAGTTTTGGTTAAATGACCTAAACCTTCTAAAACTCTGTATTCAGCTCTCAGATGCAGACATTGTCATCTTGTCACAAGGATACTTGGAGAATTAATACAGCACTTGTGTGTAAGTGCTGAATGTTAATTCCTTCACTTTCAAAAATTTAGGCTGAAACTGTCACTTTTTAGGTAAAGTATATAAATTTATCCCATATGATTTTATAATGAAACTTAAATTATTTGCCAATATGTAGCTAGAAATAATAATGAATGAAAATTTAATCCAGTTACATGGAAGTAACCAAAATATTTTGAAAACTGCCATCTAAGTCAAAAAGAAAGAATGAGAACACATACTACACATTCTCACATTAAGATATTAGAACTCAGTTTTTTACTACTTGTGCTTAATTTTGTTTCAAGTCTTAGTCATTTAGAAAAATAAATGCATTTTAAAAGACCTTAATATAAAAATATAGTTATTCCATTTCATTACATTATTATGTTACGGCAAGTTAAATTAAACTAGTAGTACTTTACTGTGGGAATCACAGTAGCACAAGTATTAATTCAGGTGCAATAAAAATTTGGCATAATTCTGCTACATATTTAAAAAGTATTCCCATATTATTATAGAACTACTTATTACCTTTACTATACCTTTAAAAATTTCAGTGGAAAAAGTAGACAGTATATGATTTTATTAATAAATAGTGCAAAAGCATCAGTAATAACTGTTTAAACATTAAATTTTTAAACAGCCATGTCTTGGCTTTAATATTGTGCATACTGGCCTCTATGGCACTGCAAGTAAACACATGAAAATATTTTCCATTTTCATGCACAGGTATTCAGCTATAACACCATTTACAAATTATTATGGACAAGATAAACTCTGCAATAATTAATATTCATTTGGACAGCCACAATTAGATGATTATTAAATCGAGAAACAGCCTAAATTCAACATACTTCAGATATCAGGTGGTAATATTTAATGTTATTTAAAACTTAGTTACTTATTTTATTTAAAAGGAAATCTTTTATATATGTGGATGCTCAAATGAAAGCTGAGGAATGCATTCTTTGACCATAATAACAAAATTCATACACAAAGGGTGTTTGCTTCTTCCTCTAAAAGAAGCAATACATTTGCTCTTAATCTCTCTCTTCAGGCTTCACTTCCCATATAATTAACGAAAATGCTTGTTAAGCACCAACACCCAAATTCTTCTTAGGGAAAGTTATAAAGTTAAAAAAAGAGTGGTTCAGTATATTTAAAAAGTCAAATTCCAGCAACACTAATGCTAAAAATGACATCAATTAAACATCTTAGCATCCATGAAGTAGATTATTTCCATGAGTTTTCCATCATGTGCAGATTTATTTTCTTTACGAAGTAAAATGAAGTTTGAATAGTACAGTCTGTGGTGTGGTGACATCAGCAACTGCCAGCTCTTGTCCATCAACAAGCCCCAATTCTAAAATAGAAAAAATACATTTAATCCAACCAAAAAAATTTCAACAAAAAGAATAATAGTACATACATCCACAATATAGAGAGTAATTATCAAACATCAAAATCTAATCTCCTTTAGTCAAGGTTATATTTGATTTCTAGAGATGTTTAATCCTTTGTACTTGGAGACATCTCATGGATCACTACCAGCAACTCAACTGCACTTTCTTAAGAAACAGTGAAAAACAAATCACTTCATATTAAACAATACAGTGTTCGACCTAATTATTTTATTGTAATGATATTCCACTTATAATCGAATTTTGGACATTGAGGAACTTACTTATGACAAAAAAATCAACATTTCTATATCTGATATTTTTCTAAAGTGTGGTAACATGTGAAACAATCACCAACATGCATTGCAGGTTTACTGATACATGCTGTCCAATAGTAATTTGTTTGACATCTTCCACCTGGTATTTTTCTATTCGAGCAGACAATGCAGTCTTGTTTTATTCCTTCCACATTAATATGTAATTTATTGTCCAGTCTGTGCACCACCATGAAAGCACTTCACACATTCACTGTCCACGTAACACCAGCTGAAATTTTTTTACATATATCTCAGCATATATTCCATCTCTTTATTTGCTTTTTTTTTTTGTACAATTTGAATAAAAAACTTCAAGGAAACATACATTTTTGGAAAATTTGCACTGGCATAAGGTTGTCCTATATAATCATGAGCAATTTCTTTATGTCCCCTGAGAGGGGACATCTGAGTGGTTTGCTAGATTTAGAGGAGACAACTGAATGCAAAGGGTTAAATACTACACTAAAAGAGCAATTAATTATACTATTATTTCTAAATATCTAACTATGATTTGGTCATATATAAAGGCATTAAGAAGCTGGGCACAGTGGCTCATGCTCGTAATCTTAGCACTTTGGAAGGAGAAGGCAAGAGGATTGCTTGGGCCCACAGGTTCAAGACCAGCTTGGGCAACTTGGCAAGACCTCATCTCTACAATAAATTAAAAAAATCAGCTGGGCGTGGTGGCATGTGACTATAGTTCCAGCTACTGAAGGCTGAGGCAGAAGGATCGCATGAGCCCAGCAGGTTGAGACCACAGTAGCTGTGAGCATGCTACTGCACTCTAGCCTGGGCAACAGGCTGAAACTCCAACTCAAAAACTAAAAATAGAAATAAAAATAAAAAATAAAGGCATTAAGAGAAAATCTAGAACAAGTATTTATTAATTTTACCACAAAAAACAAAACTATTAGTAAATACATTTATTTAAAATACCTTTCAACGTTTTGGAGAGATTTGGTCTTGTTCGTTCTTCAATAGAAGTTACTGACTAAAAAATAAAATTATTCTACTGTCAGGCACATTAAAGTGAAATTAAGATGTTAATATAATTTTCTCAAAAAAATGAAAAATGCACACTTATCACCTGTAAGTAAAGTGTTCTATTTCTTCCCTCTAATGTGGCTGTGATGGCTGGAGATTTCATTTGCCTAAATGTAATCATGAGAAAGAAGTATCAAATATCATTTTTTAAAAAATTCTTGTTTTTAAAGTCTTAAATCACAAAAACAATTTTTTACAACAGAACTCACTAGAACACTTACAAAGAAGCACTATTGGTTAGATAATCCAAAACCTCCTGCAGTTTAGCTGATGGAGGAAACTCAATATTCTGAGGAAGCTGGCTACAAGCTGGGCAGTTTTCCTATATACGTGAAACACAAATTACAACAGCATATGCACCAATATTAGTCTCTTTATGAACAATAAAATAAAAATCAAGTTGTTTTATAATCATACATATTTTCTGTGAAAAATTTTTTGCAACTTAAAACCTGCTTAAAATTGAACATTCCTTCTAAATTACTTTGCTATACAGTTATTTCTTTTAGGCTATACAACAAAAGACATATAATAAGTAGGGAAGTAGGCAGTTAGAAAATAAAATATGTGGTAATTTTTTTTCAAATTTCTAGCCAATAATTAATATTTAAAAATCAAAGCATGCATGATCAAAAATGCTTTCATTTGTCTAAAACTACTAACCTTTCTCTCTGCTTCAAATGTGTATGTGTACAGCCCATCTACATCATTGAATACCAAGTAATTATTAAGGGGAATGTATGCACTGTAATGAAAAAATGTTCATCTTTATATAATAGAACCAGGTAAAAACACAAATACACATACATATTAAAAATGAAATCCATTACCTTGTGGCTATTTTAAAAACCTCAGTGGCACACACAGCTGAAGAAGGGAGAAAATAAAGGGGCTTTAACTCAGTGAAAATTAGACACTCTAAAAGTCAGTTATAAATTAGAACAGATAAATTTACAATGGCTATTAATTACAAAATAGATTTTAAATATATATACTCTAATTACTAAAACCTAAGTAACAAATTTTATATTTCTTTAGTGTGATTCAAGTAATAGAGTAATATTACATGTTTTTCTTCCTCTTTATCAAATTAGTGATCAGCCTGCTACAAATGGTACTAAAATATTCCTTTACTGCAGAGAACTTTATCTAAGATATAAGATAAAAAATATAGAGAGTCTAATAGCTGGTTCTTTTTAGACAGCTTAACTACACAACACACCCAAGAAGATACTGAATTCCTAGAACACAAGTACAGAAATGTCAGTTTAGACACTGAACCAAAAACCAGACCAGGTGCAGTAGTTCACACCTGTATCCTAGAACTTTGGGAGGCAGAGGTAAGAGGATTTGCCTGAACCCAGGGATTTGAGACCAGCCTGGGTAACTTGGCAAGACCTCTTTCTACAATATATCAAAAAATTAGGTGGGCGTGGTGGCATGTGCCTGTAGTTCTGGCCAAGCAGGTTGAGGTTGTGGTGGCCATGAGCGTTCCACTGCACTCTAGCCTGGGCAACAAAGTGGGATTTTAACTAAAAAAAAACAAGAAAAGAAAATAAACTAAGTGGTAACCTTTTTTCCTTACCTGCAATGACTGCATTTGTGGAAGCTACTGCAGGAATGATTCGTTTTACTACCCCTGAAAAAATATATTAAAATATGATTATTTCTTTTTAAAAAATAGTTATCTTAAATTAGAAAGTATGATTATTAAACACCATTTTCTGAAACCTGATTTTTCAGGCTTTCAAGTCAGAAAATAAGTTAACCATAAAACAATCCTCTTTCACATTCCCATCATTTTGTAGTAATACATTATGAAGAATAAGAGTTACCCAATTATTCCTATAATAGTTTCAGGCATTTCGCTTCACAAAATTCACAACAACAAAAAAACTGCCCTTTGTAAATCTTTCTTTTACTCTATAACCTGGGCTACACAAAATATTAAACATAGTTCTCCGTCTTAACCCCACAATTTTCACATCAGTGTTCACATATTAGAAATAAATGAAACCCATCTCAAACCATTTTTCTAAAGTACAAGATAAATATTTTCATAACCTTATTTAAATTGTCCATTTCAAAAGATAAAAACTTCAGGAAAAAAAGTAGCTATATTGTCTCAGAGTGTGAGGATGCACTGCAAGATGGGTTTCCAAGATTCTAGATAGGCAGGTTTCAAAAACTTAAGAAAAATAAGCAAGTATCTAAGAAGAAATGAAAGAAAGACAATATAGTTACTTTTTTCCTGAAGTTTTTGTATTTTAAAATGGACAACTCAAATAAAAAGCCTTTTAAAGAGTTGACTCTGACCATATAATTCTGTATAGTTTCAGAAAATGCGAAATTAAAAAAGAGATAAGCCTCATGATGGTTAAACTGGAAGCTCTCCGGTGAATTACATATAGCAGGATATACTAAAAGAAAGAACTGGTAGTCACCAACAGCAAAGTGTATGAGAAGAGAGACTACCCAATAAGAGCACAGCCAAAACATCAAGATTCCCTCTTTCTCCTCCCCTGCCATGTCCTGGCCAAAAAAAGCTGGAGTGGGCAGAAAGGAGACTTTCTGTTACACTGAGAGCAAGGAAAATAATCATAGAATGGATAGAACCAGTGCTTGTGCTTTAACTTTCAATTTTGCTTCTGTATCTCAGCAGAAAGTACAGAAGAGAGGCTAAAAAGGGCACACCAAGTCTGGGTAAAGGTATGGAGGATGAATGAGACTACTCATTAAAATGAGCTTACAGTTTCCGACCAGAACAAACTGAATGCATCTGTTCCTGTATACTACGTGCCAGACACGGTTCCAGGTATTGTGCATGGTAGCAGTGAAATATCTTCTCTTATAGAACTTTCATTTTGATGGGAGACATAACTCACAAGAAAATATAACAGAAAATGTTAGATATTGAACAGTTCTATGAAGAAAATAATATGAAGTATGTGTTAAGAGTGACAATGATGAGGGCAGTCCATTAGATGAACGGTCAGGGATGGCCTCCTTGGGGAACTGATAATTTGAGCTGAAACTTAAACCATGAGAAAGACCCAGCCATGCAATGTATGGAAGAAAAAGCACATCTGTAAACGGCAGTGGCAGTGGTCCCGAAGCAAGGATGTGACAGTTTAAGTGTGAAATATTCTTTGCATTGGAAAATGAGGCAACCATTAATTAATTTTGAGCAATCACAAATAAATTAAAATAGTGAATGGCTCAGAAGTCATTTTAGGTTGAATGATAAGGACAACTGGTTAAGCAGATATCTGAAGGATAGGAGCCAGCCCTGAAGGATCCAAGGAAAGGACATTCTAGACAATAGGGACTAGGGAGTATTAAAGCTCTAAGGTACAAATTAGTTTAATGCATTCAAGGAACACAAAGCCAGCCAGTGTAGGGAGAGTGCAGGAGGCAACAAAAGGTGAGTATAAACAGAATTTTCAAATGACATTACTAGAACATCAGTAAATGTAATAAAGTAATCATAGGGGGAAAATGGCAGATTTTCAAAGAGATGGCAAAGCTCTTTCCAGTGAATGTGGTGATGATCGTGGGCAAAATTCTAGAAAGGATGAATTATAACTAGACTGGAAGCATTGATCACTACTTTTAAAAAAATTCTTAATTGTGTTTATTTATTTTTTAGACACAGGGTCTCACTCTGTTGCCCAGGCTGTAGTACAATAGCTCACTGCAACCTCAAACTCCTGGGCTCAAATGATCCTCCTGCCATGGCCTCCCAAAGTGCTGGGATTACAGGCATGACCCACTGCGCCTGGCCTATGATTAAGCATAAATGTTCACTGAGACAAGTCATGTTGGACTAATCTCATTTAGTTACTATAACTAGCTTGGCCACACAGGGAAATGTGGAAGATTGTATATCTAGGCTTCAACAGAGCATCTGGAAAGGTTTTTCATGACATCCTTGTGAACAAGATAAAGAAATATAAAGTACTCAAGAAGTTCTGATTAACAGAACAAGATAAACCTAAAAGGGCCTGGGCAGAGGTACATTCTCATACTGGTCTCAGACAGTCCAGTCTTGTTAAAAATGTTAATCATTTGGAAAATAAATAAAAGATATAATGATTATCAAAATATAACAGGTAAAATAAAGCTAGAAAGACTAGATAAGACGACTGAATATATATATTCTATATATATCTATACATTTTGAGAGAGACAAAAAGAGAGAGAGAGAGACAGAGAGAGAAGCAGCAGGTTGAATTTTAAGAGTAAATTTCTAAGAACCTATAGTTGGATAAAAAAAAAAAACAAAAACCAAAAAACACTCCCCAAACTGCCAAGTCTGTAATAGGGAGATGCAGTTTAGCAATTGCGTATGTGGACAAAATGTCCAGCTTTCTTGGATGGTAACATCAAAGAATCAAAAGTAGAACAGTGTAAATAACAGACACACAAATGACGGCAAAAAATAACAAAACTGCTCTCCTTGAAGACAGCATCAACCATCACAAGTCAATTTATCTGAAATAACACCAGTCCTAGAATGCTGTATTCAGGCCTAGACAGTTAAAAGTATAGATAACCAGAATATGGTTAGAGAAAACCAACATGACAAGAACCTAAAGCTATACAACATATCAAAGGGCTAAAAGAAGCTAAGGAGGTTTATGGCAGTGATACAAATTTGGAGAGGATGTGATCTCTGTCCTCAATATGTTGAAGGCTATTACTTAAAAGGGAATTAGATTACCTATGGTACTAGGACAATACTCAAACCAAACTAAAGATGAAGTTTTCTGCTCAATATACAAAATAATTGTCTAACAGTCTTGTCCAAATGTCCCCAAGAGGTGATCAATTTCTCTTCAGTGAAAGATTTGGTGGACAGTTTGACTTGAATGACTTACAGCTTCTTCCAATCCTAAGTAAAAAAGATTCAATGATTTGATTAAATTCCTCCTAGTATGGATTGTGAACTTGGTTCACTCCTACTTTGAGACATCTGAAAGCTATTATTTTCACAGTACCTTTACTGAACCTCAAATTGATGGTACTGTCTAAACTCAATTATCAGTTATTTGCCAAGAAGCATCCCTAGCCCTAAAAAAAAATCATTCCAAAGTCATAATTCATAATTCACTAACTTACCTTGAGTGAGTCTGTATGTAACACCCCTAATATTGTACTGTGATGCTCTCTCTAGGGATTTTTGGAAAATCCACTGAATGTGTTCAGGATCATCTCCATCTAATGGAACCCCTTCTGTTTCACAAAAAAAAAAAAGGAAGACTGAAATATGTACTCACAAAGCAATTTGTTTTTAATGAAATTATCCAAAGGAATAATACAGAAAAAATACATCTTATGTAATTCTAGATTATTACCTCCAAAAGGTTGCTCCTTAGGCCACTGCAACATCCTTACATATTCAATACAGTGTTCTGGTAGCCTGGGCATAGATGCAATGGTGCACATGGGAAAATTAACCTAAAACCACAGTTTGTCTTTTTTTAGTGAATTTTAAATATTATTTTAAAATGCAACTTCCTGTAATGAAGTAGTTTGTAACAGATTCACATAATTCATCTCAGTCCTCCACTTATATTAGCAAAACATACCATTAATAATGCTTCTAAAATAGAAAGCATCTGAGTCACATCACTTAGGTTGACCTACCTATAATGTCCTACATTTACAAGGAATATGAATTTAAGGTTTTTAGACCATGAGAAAAAAAGTTCTTAAATTTACCTATTAATTAAATATGAAGTATAAAACAAACCAAAAGTAAATTCAGAGTTAAATCAATTCCAAATGAATACTCCTAACATTGTTTAAATGTATAATTCAAAATTTCTGCTGCCCTTTAAAATGAGAATGTAAATTAAATATCTCCATCCATGCAAAGATCATTCTCATCCCTTGTATCTTTATTTCCCTGAAATAATTAAAGGTGAAAACCAAGTAGATTATAGCTCTATGCCAACATACATCTTTGTAATTTCATTTAATGCCTACTCCTAAAATTAGAAATTAATACTGGCCAGGTGTGGTGGCTCATGACTGTAATCTCAGTATTTTGGGAGGCCAAGGTGAGAGGATTGCCTGAGCCCAGGGGTTCAAGACCAGCCTGGGCAACTTGGCAAGACCTCGTCTCTACAATAAACCAAAAATTCTTCTCGCCAAACGCGGCCAACATGGTGTTCAGGTGCTTTGTGGAGGTTGGCTGAGTGGCCTACGTCTCCTTTGGACCTCATGCCAGAAAGCTGGTAGCGATTGTAGATGTTATTGATCAGAACGGGGCTTTGGTTGATGGACCTTGCACTCAGGTGGGGAGACAGGTCATGCCTTTCAAATGCATACAGCTCACTGACTTCATCCTCAAGTTCCCACACAGTACCCACCAGAAGTATGTGCGACAAGTCTGGCAGAAGGCTGATTTCAATACAAAATGGGCAGCCACGAGATGGGCCAAGAACATTGAAGCCAGAGAAAGGAAAGCCAAGATGACAGATTTTGATCATTTTAAAGTCATAAAGGCTAAGAAAATGAGGAACAGAATAATCAAGAAAGAAGATAAGAAGCTTCAAAAGGCAACTCCCCTGAAAGCTTCTCCCAATAAAGCACTTGCTGTTAAGGGTGCTGCTGCAGCCGCTGCTGTTGCTGCTAAAGTACCAACAAAAAACGGCGACCACTGCTGCAGGCAAGAAGATTCCAGCCCAGAAGGTTCCTGTCCCAAAAGCCACAGGCCAGAAGGCAGCGCCTCCTTCAAAAGCTTAGAAGGGTTCAAAGTCTCCAACCCAGAAAGCACCTGCTCCAAAGGCATCTGGAAAAAGGCATAAGAGGCTATCATAAAAGCAAATAAAAGTTCTTTTTGACATGTTAGAAAAAAAAAATTAAAAGGGAGCCGGGCTCAGTGGCTCAGCCTGTAATCCTACGCCTTTGGGAGGCTGAGGTGAGTGGATTGCCTGAGCCCGCGGGTTCGAGACCCACCTGGGCAACTTGGCGAGACCTCATCTCTACAATAAATAAAAAAAATCAGGTGAGCATGGTAGCGCACGCCTGTAATTCCAGCAACTCGGAAGGCTGAGGCGGAAGGATCGCCGGAGCCCAGCAGGTCGAGGCTGCGGTGGCCGGGAGCGGCCACTGCACTCCAGTCTGGGTGACAAAGTGAGACACCAACTAAAAAAAAAAAAAAAAAATTAAAAGGGTGTGGTGGTGCATGCCTGTAGTTCCAGCTATTTGGAAGGTTAAGGTGAAAGGATCGCCTGAGCCCAGCAAGTCGAGGCTGCAGTGGCCTTGATGGTACCACTGCACTTCAGCCTGGGAGACAGTGTGACTCCAGCTCAAAAAAAAAAAAAAAAAGAAAGAAAACAAAAAAAGAAATTAATACAAGTAAAATATAAAAACATAATAGTATCAGAACTATGATATTCAGTTCATCTTTCCTCAAATATAGCAGAATTTCCTATTTTATTATCCTTCCTCTTAGCATAATTTTAAAAACATGGTTACTAGTAATTAAAAATCCTAAATATGCTAGCAGACAGCAGACACTCTCACTGTTGTACTGCCTATTGTGCCCTTCACAACATATCTTTCCTTTATTAAATCTTTAAAAAAAATCCTAAATAGTGATCAGACTTAATAATTCATGTCAAGATACTATAAAAGAAATGTCAGCACTTTCTGATTACCTGTGGTGGATAAAGTTCCAGTGTGCATTCAATACAAGCAGTCATTCCAGGCAGAATCACCCGGGCATTTCCTTTAAAACCTTCTGTCCCCCCATCTATCAAAGGGACAATAGAGCTTGGATCCAACACACCATCTTCATAATTCAGAAGAGATATCTGGGAAAATAATTTGAAGAATTTAAAAAGAGAAGGGTTGGTAAGAATTCAAAAAATAGGAACATGCTTTCCTTTTTTTTTTTTGAGTTGGAGTCTCAATCTGTCACCCAGGCTAGAGTGCAGTGACACACTCACAGCTACCCCAGCATCGACCTGCTGGGCTCTGGTGATCTCTGCCTCAGCCTTCCAAGTAGCTAGAACTACATGCACATACGACCACGCCTGGCTAATTTTTTATTTTATTGTAGAGACGAGTTCTTGCCGAGTTGCCCGGGCTGGTCTCGAACCCACAGGGTCAGGCAATCCACTTGCTTCGGTCTCCTAAAGTGCTGGGATTACAGACTGAGCCACTGAGCCTGGCCTGGAACATGCTTTCAAGTAATTTTATGAATCAGTTATGCTATTGAGTACTAAAGTATCAAATCTAGGAATTATAATAACATCAATTTCTGTCCTCACCTGAAAAACAATGACTGACAATAAACAGTAAAATACATCTACTTAATTCAAAATTAAACAAACTCTGATTTTTCCAAAATATGATATCACTTCTAATTTTTGGTATGTCAAGAGCAGCAGCAAGAACTTCAGACAATCGTAACATTAAAGTCTTTACCAGCATGCCATTTATCCATCTTCTGGCTATGATAGAGTCCAGTCCACATACAATAATATGAAATTCTACAAGAAAAAGAAAATGCAAGTTTAGTTTTTAAAAATGTAGTTGCATGATGTTTCAATGCAGATTCTTGAATTGCAGCAAATGTACCACCGTGGTGCAGGATGTTGATAGCAGAGGAGGTTGTACATTTATGCGAACAGGGAACTCTATTATAACTCAGTATTTTAAAATTTTTCTGCTCAATTTTGCTGTGAACCTAAAACTACTCTCAAAAATAAAGTTTACTAATTTAAAAATAAACAATTGCACAAAATAATTCACAGTTTCTAAGAAACAAACAAAACACAAGTGCTTTTTATTAGAATCCCACATATGCACTTAGAGCTCCTAATCCTTGGGTAATATAATTCTTATTCATGTCAGCATTAGAAAAGTGCAGCTAGTAGTGTCAACTAAAACAGTGGCACTCTTTTCAGTCATCAACAACCTTACTGAAAAGCCAACAGTGAAAGAGGAAAGCAAGTGAAGAACTAGCTTTTAAATAGCTAGCAATCTTCAAACAGGTAGCAACTAAGAAATTTTAAGAATTTGGTGAGAATTTCTTTTCAAGTAACTTACGTCGATAGAAAGTGTCGTTAAAATCTTGAATCTTGTTGAAATGTCTGAATACAAGTAAAGAAACTTAAGCGGCTAAGTTTTTAATTTCTAAATTGAATTTAACAATGCCATAAGGAACAAATTCTGTGTGTATACTTAAAACAAGAAATAAGTAAATCAATGATTAAATCAGTGGAATTCTAGGAATCTGACTACATGAACACAACCCTACTTTCTGACAAAACTTTCTGCCACTCCTCCTGCAACTACTTAGTTTTTCTCATTCTTGAACTCCTGTATCACTATATTTATGTCTGTTAGGAGGTATACTTTCCACATCACTGGCTTTTATGTAAAACGATAAGCCCCAGGAAAGCAGAATATGTATGTCCTCAACCACCAGCACCAAGAAAAGACACAATAAATGTTTTAGAGAAGGAAAGAAGTACATTATATTTTCTACGTGACTTGTTACTGCAGACTGGGCATGGTAGCTCAAGTCTGTAATCTCAGCACTTTTGGGAGGCCGAGGCGAGAGGACTGCCTGAGTCCAGCGGTTTGAGACCAGCCTGGGCAACTTGGTAAGACCTCATCTCTACCAAAAATCAAAAAACTAGCTGAGCGTGGTGGCTCAGTTTGCCAGACCTAAGTAACGGGGATAGACAAATTATGCATACTGCCTCCCCTTCTTCCTTTTTCCCTACAGGGGCCTATATATGTATTTTTAAACTTTTTGTTTTAAAATAATACAGATTCACAGGAAGTTACAAAGACAGCACAGATAGGTACCCTGTACCTTTCACAGTTGCATCTAACTATATAACATAGTATCAAAATCATGAATATGACACTGGTACAATGTATGTGTATAGTTGTGTCATTTAAACATGTGTTGGTTTGAGTAATCACCACCCCAATCAAGATCCATACACTTTTCTATCACAACAAAGATCTCCCTCTGGCTACATCTTTACAGTCACTCCAATTCCCACCTCCACACCTAATCCCTACCAACAATTAATCTGTGTTCCATCTTGGTAATTTTGCATTCCAAGAATGTTATATGAACAGAATCATACAGTATATGACCTTTTGAGACTGGCATTTTGCATTCAGCTTATTGCCATTGAAAGACATCCAAATCGTTACATCTTTCATGAGTTATTATTCCCTTTTATTGCTGTGTAGTATTCCATAGACCAGTTTAACAATTCACCTATTGTGGGAAATTTTGGTTGTTTTCCGTTTTTGTCTACTACAAATAAAACTGCTATGAACACTGGTGTACAGGATTTTTATAGGGTCTTAAGTATTCACTTCTCTGGGATAAATGTCCAGAAGTGAAATTACTGGGTTGAATGGGAAATGCTATGCTTAGCATTTTAAGAAATGGCCAAACTATCTTCCAGAGAGATATACCATTTTACGTTCTCATCAATGTATGAGGTATCCAGTTTTTCCATATCTTTATCAGCATTTGATAGTCACTATTTTTTTTTTAGTCTAACAGGTGTATGAGAGGAGAGTACCTCACTGTGGTTTAGTAAAATATCTCTTCATATCTTTTGTCCATTTTCTCATTTAATTTTTTTTTACCACTGAGTTTTCAGAGTACATTATATATAGAGTCCTTTGTCAGCTACTTTAAAAGTATTTTCTCCAATCTATAGTTTATCTTTTCATCCTCTTAACAGGGTCTTTCAGAGTATGTCTCTAATTTTGATAAAGTTCAATGTATCAATTTTTTTCTTTTATGGGTCATGCTTTTTTAAAAAATTACTTTATTTTTTAGAGATTAGATCTCAATGTTGCCCAGGCTGGAGTGCAGGGGCTATTCAGAGACCTAATCATAGCTCAGCTCACTGCAGTCAACTCCTGGGCTTAAGTAAGCCTTCCAACTCAGCCTCCTGAGAAACTGGGACTACAGCCATGCGTCCCTCCCACACCCCCGCTAGACCTCTTACGGCTCAAGCTTTTGATATCAGGCCCTAAATCCCAAAGATCTTCTATGTTATTCTAAAGTTTTATAGTTTACATTTTATACTTATACCTATAATCCATTTTGATTTTTAAGTTTATGACAAGATTAATCTTTTGCCTATGGATATCCAATTGCTCCAGCACAATTTAAAGAGATATACTTCTTCCATTGAACTGTTTTTGCACCTTTGTCAAAAATGAACTGGTCATACTTGCATGGGACTATTTTTGGCTTCCCTATTCTCTTCTAATTATCTATGTATCCTCTAAGACTGACAGTCTGACAATACCATACTGTCTTGACTACTTGACTACTATAGCTATAATAAGTCTAGAAACTGGATTGTGATTCCTCTTACTTCATTTTTTTTTTTTGAGCATACTTTTGACTTGCTATATAAATTTGAAAATATGCTCATCTATATTAATTAACAATTTTGCTGGGATTTTAGTAGAAGCTGTGGTACACATGTATACAAATTGGAGAGAAGTGACATCTTGACTACTATATCGAATCTTCCAATCTTTGAAGATGAGCTATCTCTCCATTTATTTAGATCTTTTCTTATTTCTTTCATCAGCATTTTGTAGTTTTCACTACACATCTCATACTTATCTTGTTAGATTTACACTTAAGTATTTCTCTTTTTTTAAGAATTTGTAAATAGCTTTTTTTTTTCTTGAGTTGGAGTCTCACTCTGTTGTCCAGGCTAGAGTGCAATGGCATGATCACCACATGGCAGCCTCGATCTACTGGGCTCAGGTGATCCTTCCACCTCAGCCTTCCAAGTAGCTGGGACTACAGGGACTACTACCATGCCCAACTAATTTTCTGGTTTATTGTAAAGAGGTCTCATCATGTTGCCCAGGCTGGTCTCAAACTCCTGGGCTCAGGCAATCCTCTCACCTCAACCTCCCAAAGTGTTGGGATTACAGGCATGAGCCACTCACTGTGCCTGGCCAACATAGTATTTTAAATTTTAGTTTTCACGAATTCACTACTGGCATATAGAAATACAATTGATTTTTTATGTTGATTTTGTATTTCTTCCATGGAATTTCCCACATAGAAATTCCATATCCTAATTTTCAAAAAAATACTAAAAGTTCTCCAGATCTAAATTCAAAGAGTATAAATACTCCTTTTTAAAAACATAATTCTTGTAAAAAATGAATTTACTCTAATACATCTTCCATTTGGCTAATAATATGCTAACTGTCTACTCTGTCTGCTACTCTAAGGAAACAAAGACTAACTGGATCCAGCCTAGAAACTTATAGTCTAGTAGAGGAAATATGCAACTGATACCAAAATTAAAGGCAATAATGCAAAATAAAGTAGATGGTGGCACAGGCCATCTAAGTTTAATTTAAAAATTAGGGCAAAGAAATATTTATATAGTCATAAGAAAAAGACTGGAAAAATATAAAACAAAAATGTTAGCCAGGCTCGGTGGCTCAGCCTGTAATCCCGTGCTTTGGGAGGCTGAGGTGAGTGGATTGCTTGAGCCTGCGGATTCAAGACCCGCCTGGGCAGCTTGGCGAGACCTCATCTCCACAATAAATCAAAAATTAGCCGGGCATGGTAGCATGTGCCTATAGTTCCAGCTACTTGGAAGGCTGAGGCGGAAGGATTGCCGGAGCCCAGCAGGTCGAGGCTGCAGTGGCTGGGAGTGGCCACTGCACTCCAGTCTGGGCGACAGAGTGAGACTCCAACTCAAAAAAAAAAAAA
>CAUYQG010110439.1:0-30433 GCA_963574415.1 Tarsius wallacei | reverse complement strand
CACTGATCAGATCTGGGGCTCCAGCTGATCCACTATAACAGGTGATGGTGTGGGCCAGGTGCCAGGTGATGAGAATCAGCTGGATTCCACAGGCTTTTTTCAGGAGAGTTCTGTGAGCACAGGAGATCTTGCACAAGCCCGCGCTTCAATCTCAGGGCAGTGGGGGCTTGCAGTCACCCTCAGAGCGGGGATCGTGGGTGCATGAACCAGAGTTTCCTCTCAAATGGACTTTCATTCTCCTACCAGCGCATGCCTACTCACGCAGAGAGTCTTTATGGACACTTGCTTTTGCAGAGACTCTCACAGTGTGACCTGTCCGGTTGCCACCTTAAGCTCTGCCCTGAGAACACTGATTTCTAAAAGCATGTTTTGAAAACTAATGAATGCCATGGCCTCATATTTCTATCTTCTTAATTGCTTTAATATAACTCTCTTGTCCTCTTAACTCTCCTTCCCTTTTCCACTGTCTCTTTGCTTTCTCACACATTCTCACAAGGAAAAGAGGTTTTCTGCCAGCTAGTATCTCGGTACTATTTATGAGGCCTAACTCTGAATCCTTCTCATCTTATTTTCCTTTAATATACTCCAAGATTTGGCCTACTTTCCCAGTTTATATCGCTTAGTCTTCCCTGTGATTTTTGTTGTCTTCTCCAGGACACTGTGCAATAGAACATTGGTTTTCTAATCCTGATTTCTTTTTTTATAAAGCACCTAATTTCCTTTTTGCTTTTAATTAATTTAATCTTAATAATTAGAAGAGGATATCTATAGATCAACAAAGTTAAGAAATGATCAAGATGTGATAAAGTCACGAGACATCTTCTAGTGTCCTCTTTGCAGCTCTAACTGTTTTTGTCATGTGAAGCAGATTTGCCTTTTAAATGCCTTTTCCCTGATCCATTTGACTTCCTAAATCCCTAAGTCCCTGATTGTTCTGAGAAACTCCGAAAGGTAATTTTCAAGTAGGACACAATACCAAGCCTTCTCCCACAATCTAGCTGTCCTTACTCTTGACCCCTTTTCCTTTCTGCTAATGACAATTCTACACGCCTTTATACTAGGGAGGGTACCTTGCTTTTCACTGTCAGCATTCAGCAGGGTCACCATGGACTACAGCAAATCTTTTTCTACAGTAACTTTATTTAATACCGTAAGAAATATTTGTATTAACCTTATATTCAGCTACCAAGTCTCCAGAAGTTTTCTTTCGGTGTTGGATCTAGATTGCATCAGGTTACAGTACATGAATTAATTAGGGGATTGCCACAGGTTGTTTCCTACCCCTTCCTGCCTTCTTCCTTTCTGCTTTCTCAAAACAAGAGGCAAATTCGTACCTTTGAGAGTATCCCTCATACTACTATGTCCTTTGTACCAATATCTGTCCTCGACAGGGTCATTGATGGCAAAGAACTGAAACCTGCTCAAGATTCTTCAAAGCAAAAATAAAAAGGCTCAGATAAATACAGTCAGTTCTTATGAAAACTGTCTTTGGAAAAGAGACTTCTGTCTGCGACCATATTTGCTCTTTCAATATCCTTTGGGAAAATGGTCTCCTTTAGGCTTTTATTCATGAGTCTGATCTATTTCACTCCCCATGATTTCAACTTGGCTTTGCTTTTTCACTTGACTCCAGCAACTCCAAATCTCACTTTGAATACATTGAAGATATGAGTAGGGAATCCAGATCCATCTGCTGTCAGCTGTGGTGTGGCTGCAGGCGTAATTTTGCCACAGTTTCACTATTGAAAAGATTTCATCAATTTATATATTTTTGTCAGAGCCATCATACTAAAAGGTTAGATTAGGTTAAGCCGCTTTTAGAAACAAATTAAATTAAAATTATGCATGTGAAAACAAGCTTTTGAAAAATGACTTAGTAAGTAAAGTTTTGATAAAATTAATTAAAAATGGGTTTTTAGTATACAACAAAAAGTGCTATAACTATTGCAATCTCTGTTTTTTTACTCTAGCGTGCATTCAAGTACTCAAAATGAAGAAACATGTAGAAAAAATCTGCATGTTAATAAATAATGACAGAGACCTAAGTTAGTGCAGGATATCTGCCAACCAAAATAACAATCAATGACTATCAACGGACCTCAGAGAAGGGAGAAAATTAACTTTGTATCAGGTGCTTTTTTAGTAGCAAGCGTGGACTACAACTTCATCTGATTTGTGGAAAAGTTCTTATTGATCTTCAAATTCCATTTTTTGTATAAGTGCTTGCCTGTTACCTCCTAAGTTATTTGACCAAAAAAAAAAGTTTAGGAAGAGACTGAAAAATAGAAGAAAGCAAGAAATTAAAATATGTGGTAGAGTATTATAATATTAATAACTTCTTATAAGGTACAAATCCAATGCTTTTTTTTTTTTTTTTTTGTAGCTGAGACAACAGTTGTGCCCCACTATGCCCAGATACCATTATCATTTTTTTTTTTGTAGAGGTAGAGTATTGCTATGCTGCCAGGCCTGTCTCAAAATCTTAGCCTCAATCAATCTTCTCACCTTGGCCTCCCAAGGTGCTGGGGATTACAGGCATGACCCACCATGGCTGGCCTCAATTTACAGTGCTGAGCACTTTTTTACTTAAAGACAGCTGACCTCAAGCAAAAACTGAACTCTTTGGAGGATGTCAGTGTGACTTAAACCCCTTCTGAGAATATCTTTTCCACTGGGAGTTTCCAGTCCTTATCCCTTCTTCAAAATTCGGAACATCTGTTTTTCGTATTTGGAGATGATCCTCCAAATAAATCCAATAAAAAATAAGCTACATTTCATTACATTACTTGGAAAGATATTTGAATTTTTAATATATCTTTCCTTAAATTGTGAAGTTTAAGGCATCTTTCCTTTTCCTTTTAAGAGGAATTGCGAGGAACTTCAAACAAAGATAACCGTGTTGAGGAAGGGGAAGAAGGTAATGGAGGGGTAGAATCATTTCACTCGTTTTAAAGAAAAATATTGATTTAGCTTATTAGTAAAATGTGTAGGCCAGTGTCAGTGGCTTCCTGGTTCCTAGTCCTACTAGTGCTTCTAGAAGTCATAGGAAGGAGGAAAATACAAGGCAGAAGATTAAAAGTAGTGCTGGATCAAGTGGAAGGGTTTTCTTTCCTTTCCGAAACATAATTATTTTATGAAAAAAAATCTTGTTTGCTCCTTGCATCAAATTTGGTTTTATTTGCTGTCATGACATGACCAGAATGCCTACAAGCAACATAATTTTTTAGCAATATAGCTATATATTAATTAATGAATTAATTAATTTTTAATTTTAAAGATGTGGGATACAATTCAGGGTTAGGTATACAAATGTTCATTATGCAGGTACCCTTGTTGATGAGATATGGCCCGCCGGCAGTTTCCCACTACTGCCAATCCCTTTCTTATAGTATTATGATAATTGTTCAAGGTTCACTTATGAGTGAGAACATGTGGTACTCAGTTCTTTGTTTCTGTGATAGCCCACTCAGTACTATAGACTCTAAATCCATCCAAAGTGCTGTGCAGTTCATAACTTTGTCCTTCTTTATGACTGTGTAATATTCCATCATGTATATGAACCACATTTTTTTATCCAGTCCTCTTTTGAAGGGTAGCATGGTTGGTTCCATGTTTTTGCTATTGTGAATAATGCTGCAATAGACATATACATGCAAGTGTCTTTTTCATAAAGTGATTTGAGTTTCTCCGAGTATATTCTTAGTAGGGGGATTGTGGGGTCATATGGAAGCTTGATTTATAGATCTGTTATGAATCACCACACTGCTTTCAACAGAGGTGGTGCTAGTTTACACTCACACCAACAGTGTAGAAGTGTTCCCGTCTCCTTGCATCCTCTCCAGCATCTGTTGTTTTTTGAATTATTGATGATGGCCACCCAGACTGGAGTTAGGTGGTATCTCAGTGTGGTTTTGATTGAATTACTTTAATGACTAGTGAAACTGAGCATTTTTTCATGTATCTGTTGGCTGCCCGTATGCCTTCTTTTGAGAAGTATCTATTCATATCTTTTGCCCACTTTGTAATGGGGCTGTTTGGTTTTTTCCTTTCGGCACATTTGAGTTCCTTGTAGGTCCTATATGTTAGGCCTTTGTCAGATAGACTGTTGGCAAATATTTTTTCCAATTCTGTGGATTGTCTACCTTCTCTCTTGATGGCTTCTTTGGCTTTGCAGAAGCTCATCAGTTTGATGAGGTCCCATGTATCTATCTTATCTCTTATGGCATGGGCACTTGGGGTTTTGATCAGAAATTGGTTGCCAGTTCCATTTCCCATAAGGGTATCTCCTGCATTTTCTAAGGTTCTTGTAGTTTGAGGTTTTACCTTTAGGTTTTTGTTCCATCTAGAGTTGATTTTTGTGTATGGTGGTAGGCAGGGGTCTTGTTTCAATCTTCTGCATGTGGTCAGCCAGTTTTCCCAGCAGCATTTACTGAATATGTTCTCCTCTCCACCTTGATGGTGGAGGCTTTGTCGAATAGGGGTTGATTGAGACATTGAGGTTTTGCTTCTGGAATCTCTACCTGTTCCATTGATCTATATATGCCTGTTCTTGTACCAAAACCAGGCTGTTTTGATTATTGTAGCTTCATAATAAAGTTTAAAGTCTGGGAGTATGATACCTACCACCTTTTTTTTTTTTTTTTGCTGGATTGTTTTGGCTATTTGTGGTCATTTATGTTTTCTGATGAATTCCTGTATTGCCATTTCCAGGTCTGAGAAGAATGCTACTGGCAATTTAATGGGTATTGCATTGAATCTATAGATTACTTTGGATCGGATGGACATTTTAGCAATGCTGATTTTTCCAGTCCATGAGCATGGAATATTTTTCCGTTTGTTTGTTTTATCTTTGATTTCTTTGAGCAGTGTTTTGTAGTTTTCATTGTAAAAGTCTTTCACCTCTCTGGTTTGGAAAATGCCGAGGTATTTCGTTTTTTCTGTGGCTATTGTGAATGGAATTTCTGTTTGTTTATTGTTGGTGTATAGGAATGCGACTGTCTTTTGCACATTTATTTTATACACTGAAACTCTACCAAAGTTCTTTATCAGTGCAAGGAGGTTTTTGACGGACTCTCTTGGGTTTTCAAGGTAAAGAAACATGCCGTCTGCAAAAAGGGATAACTTAACTTCCTCTTTTCCTATTTGGATACCCCTGATTTCCTTCTCTTGTCTGATTGCTCTAGCTAGGACTTCAAATATCATGTTGAACAGAAGGGGTAATTGTGGGCATCCTTATCTTGTTCCAGTTTTCAGGGGAAATGGTTCCAATTTCTGTCGGTTTAGTAGTACGTTGGCTGTGAGTTCCTCATAGATGGTGCTTACTATTTTGACATATGTTCCATCTGTGCCTAGATGTTCAAGGGCTTTTATCAAGAAGGGGTGCTGGATTTTATCAAAAGCTTTTTCCATCTCTAATTATATAATCATGTGGTTTTGTTTTTACATTTGTTGATGTATTTCATTTCATTTATAGTATTGTGGATGTTGAACCAGGCCTGCATCCTGGGGATGAAGCCTCCTTGGTTGTGGTGGATGAGTTTTGAGATGTGTTTTTGGATCTGGTTTGTTAGAATCTTGTTGAGAATTTTAGCATCTATGTTCATCAAGGATATTGGCCTGTAGTTCTCTTTCTTTGTTGAATCTTTGCCCAGTTTGGGTATCAATGTGATGTTAGCTTCATAAAATAATTTGGGTAGAGCTCCATCTTTCTGGATTGCCTGGAATACTTTCAATAGGGTTGGTATCAGCTCTTTCTGTGGGAGGAGGATGAATCAGATCCTGACTCTCCCAACTTATCTGCTGCTGTGGCAGCTGTCTAGTCTTCCACTCAGATCTGCCATGTCTGTGCCTGTTCCAGCATGGGGGAGGGGTATCTGTCTCTCCAAAGTCCAATGGGGGGATAGCCTCTGGGTCCCAGGTTGAAGACTGGACAGAGCTGGACAGGACCATGCAGCTCTCTGCCTGGTCCTGGGACAGAGAAGATGGTGCCAGTTGGTATCTCCTCACCAGCAGCAGGACTCTGTTCCAGATTGCCATGCCCTGCCTTCTCCACAGTTCCTGGGGCTTATGTCTGGTCTGCTGCCACAGGTGATGGCATGGCCGAATGCCAGGTGGTGAGGAGCAGGTGTTCTCTGCTGCTTTCTCTAAAAAAATTCCCCAGAATAGCAGACAATCCTGTGTGCCGGGGGTTCCAATCTCAGGGTGGTGATGGCTTGTTCTAATCTCCAGAGGACAGCCCAGGTTGCATGAACCTGAGTCTCCCCTCAGACAGACTTTCACTCACCCACCGGCACACACTCACTCGTGTAGAGAGTATTTATGGACACTTGCTTTTGTGCAGACTCTCACACTCTGACCTGCTCTGTTGCCATCTTGTCTCTCTCCAAGCAACATAATTGATGATAAAATATAAGCTGTAATGCAGTTGCCAGCACATTCTATACATTAAGGCTTTATATTAATAAAAAATTATCCCCGTATATATTTATCCAGATTTTTTTTGAAACCATCCCTCACCCTAGATTCTTCCTCAAGCTGTTCCTCTTCTCTCTGCATACATAAAATGGATCCTTTCGGTGTTCCAATCCTGAATTCACACCACACCCTTCTTTTGCTCTGGATCCAGAGACTCTGACCCTAAGGCTTTGGAATCAGAGCCAGGATCAGGAGTTGCCACTCATAATTTCAATCTAGTTTGTTGTCTATTAAAAAGTTTTTGAAAATTGAAAAAACATAGGATGACATTAAATATAAATTTTATATGTGAAGTTAAATTTTCACAAGAGGAAATTTAATGTCTGCCATGGTGTTTAAGCTCTGTTCTGGCATGAAGTGGGAATAAGAGCTGTTTCAGTTCAGAGGTACCTAAAATGAAATGTCTGTCCGTTTTAACTTTGGCAGCTATTGTCTTGAAACCCTAACTTGAAATACTTAAGTTAGAAGCATCGGAAGATTCAAATGGAAAACATTTCCAGAACAAGTTTCTTCCTTAATCTCAATAAATTTCAGCATATAGCAAGAAATGCTTGATTTACAGTCGGGAGGAGAGCAAGGAAACTTCTTGGAACTTGGTGGGATAAACTTGGATACAGAAAGAAGTCACCTGGGAATTTAGTTCCCCAAAGGCTAAATATTTGGTTTTAAAGTCAAAATCTCTACATAATAACCCTTGCCACATCTTTCACATTTAGAGATTTCCAGATAAATCTTTCATGGATGATGCAGGTTTCACACTAGCACTTGATATCCGTAGAGTGGCATCAGTCAACATTTTCTGTGAAGGGTCACACAGTCTCTATGGCAATGGATCAATTCTGTCCTTGTTATAGCCATAAACGATACATAAATGAAGGTGCTCCAATTAAACTTTCTTTACAAAAACTGTCCATGAACAGAATTTGACTCACAGGCCATAGTTTGCTGACCTCTTTCCTAAAGTATTTTAGTTCAGAGAAACTGGGGCTTTATCAGTTCAGTGTGCTTTTCTTTGCTCTAAGTCATCATGAATCAATCTTAGAATCTGAGGAAATCGAAACAAAACTAAACTTTTTTGTTGCCCTCTCATAAGGAATCATAATAGTTGATGAATCACCTTGCAAAACCATTCCAGTCTTTGTTATTTGGAAGTAGCACTTCTTGTGGTATGCCTGTTTCTTTTTTTCCAACATCCCGAAGAATTTAGAGTCCTCCAACTGAGATAATTTCTATACCATCCACAGCTTGAGTAGAGGTTTGTTTTTTTCCACATATTGACTGCTTATATGTAGCTATTTTTTTCCTCGACTATTTAGAGGATCGTATTGCATTTTCAAATTCATGAATCAATGACAATGGGTTCCTAATTTATGATAAACATTATGCTCTGACCTGTGCCAAAAAAACAAATGATATTGTTCCTGTTTTCTATTGATGCCCCATTATCCAGCATCTTTAATAAGAGAGGTATTCTATATGATGGACTTCCCAAAGCTAAAGCTCATTGTTTTTTTGCACTAAGACTTCAGTTGATTAACACCATTTTGATCTGACTTGAAAAAGAATTACATATATCCATGTTAGTTTAAAGAGTATACTGACTAGAACTGTATACTTTAAGTTCCTTAGATTTAGGAAGTCAACCACTGTTAACACAATCAACTGTAATTCAGTTTTATTCTTAAGGGACAATGAGCTGTGTAGGGTTATTTTCTTTTATACTAAATGACTCAAGACTGCTGTGAGCATGGCATGATTTTTTGCCACTCAGATTGTTTGTTTCCTCATTCAGTTCCCCATGGGATTGTGCCCAACTTTAGATCTATGGAAAGTTATTGTGAGTGAAAAACAAACTGTATCTATCTATATATACTAATGGAAAATTTTCATGGAACATATTTATGAGAGAGTCAAGAAAGAAGTTTTGAAGTTATTGTCTGAGTATGGTACAAAAGTGGATGGAAGACCAGCCCCTACTTCAGAAGAATACTTTCCACAGTCATGGATACTTCTTTGATAGGTATCCACACTGCAGGCAGCAACTGTGACCTAGTAGAAGAGCTTGGCTGTAACATAACACATGCACAGTGAGGCTTAAGCAAGGGGACAGTAATGGTAGTATCAGGAGCAATAGCAAATACTGTCTTGGAGTTTTTAAGGTTTGATGGTGTTTCAGGATAAATAATTACAGGGAGTTGAAACCACAGGGAATGGATAAGCAGAATTGTTGGCATTTCACGGCAGGTACACGTAATGTGCCTAGAGGCCTATGCGGAAGAAAGGTGACTGAGCTCCTGGGAAGTTTGTTAGAGGGGCCAGAGAGTGTGTAGGTAGCATTAGAATGAGAGATGTGCTGTTAATTTGTGAAATTGTCACTTTGTTTTTACTTCCAGAAAGGGGTTTAATTTGTGTTCAATGTTTCTGAACACCAGCATGTAAATCTACATAAGGAGATAAACACATTCACTCTAGGCACTTTTAATAAAGACTAAATCAAAGTACACAAACTACTGAGAGTACATGTATAATTACCAAGACTTGTAATTCAACTACAAATGTACTTCCCTATCCCTATCAAGCCTTACCTATCTGTCTCTCTCTTAGCGGTTCCTATCTTCTGTTTAAAAGAAATCTGAAGTTTGTCTCTCATGTATTTTAAGAGCTGTCCATTTGACTGTTGATTCTTGGTGTAGTGTGTTCTTTCTCAATGTGGAGCTCCAAGCCCCTCCATGGTCTTCTCCACCATTCAGTCCCCTAAACATGGGAAACTGAAGTTTGTCTATGGAGGTAAAAGTCAAGGGGTAGACCTGAGTATCCACTTTCACCTTTTCTGACTTGTCCTTTTAATTATCTTCCCACATTTAACACTACAGTTTAGACAGGTAGGTAAGAATTTATTTTTCCTGTAAATCAAAATTATTAGATTAGAATTACTACCATTAAAATATATATATTTACAAACACAAAACCAGTCCAGATGTAGTGGCTCACACTGGTAATTCCAGCACTTTGGGAGGCCAAGGTGGAAGGATTATTTGAGCCAGGAGTTCAAGATTAGCCTGGGCAACATAGGAGACCTCATCTCTACAAAATCTAAAAATATTAGCTGGCATGGTGGCACATGTCTGTAGTTATAGCTACTCAGGAGGCTGACGTGGGAGGATAACTTGTGTCCAGGAGACTGAAGCTGCAGTGAGCCAGGATCATGTTACTGTACTTCGTCCCAGGCAACAGAGTGAGACTTTGTCAAGAACAAAATAAATAAATTAAACAAATAAATAAAACTATGACACATAAAAATATAAAATGAATGTATGTTGAAGTATTGTTTTTAATCTCATTAATCAAAGAAAAATTCTGTAAAATATTACAACTAGTTCAAAAGAGAATTTAAAGTGCCATACATCAAGGTTAATCATAAATGCAGAAATGAATTTGCAAATAGATGCAAAAGTGTTTTGTTCATTTTTTTAAATAGAAGAATAGAAAGAAGTAAGGGACAGGAGAGAAATCAATTGTCCTTCTTCTGAACAGAAGTTATTTGCATGTATATGGACAAAAGTAATTTGCACTGCTCTCAAATATCTACAATTTATAGAGCTGTACATAGCTCAAAGACAATGAAAGAAAACACAACATATATTTAGGTAATTTTGAAGAGTTGCTAGACAATGCTTACTTTTCCATTGAAGGCACCCAGTAATCTTTTTGTTCTATTTAAGTCTTTCCCAATTTATCCCTATAGAACAAAGAAAAGAAATGGTTAAAATTATGCGTGAAATATGATTTTTTCTCCAGATTCCAAAGAAAAATTACTTTAAAAAGCACAAGCATATTCCTAAGTTTCATGCTGACTTCCCCTTTTTCATTTCTCTCTATCAGGCATCTTCCTGTTTTTATTCTCTTTCTATAGACCCCTACTCATCTTTCAGGATGTTCAAGACTTACCCAGCAAAACACTTTTACTGAAGGTTCCAGTTACCTCTTCTCATTGTATATTTTTCCAAGCAAAGTCACTTAAACTGGACCAATGCCACGCATTTTTAGTAGAATAATTGGTTTTGGCTGTAAACACTCCAAAGTTTATAGAACAAACCAGGGAGAGGGATTTTGTCTTGCAAGTCTGACCTTTACAACTCTGTTCTACCTTAATGCATTTCAGTTTGTCTGTTTCTGCTCTCACATTTTCCAAGAGTAATGATCAGAATTGCAGGACACATTTATACATATGTGCTAAGAATAAAACTATTTAACATAGAGAGTAGGCCAATCTGTATTGAGGAGAAAAAGAAATGTTATCCAGTTTTCAATAAAATTCTAGAAAATCACATCCAACAGCACGTTTCAATAATTATCTTCATGAAACCTCCTTAAATTGATATCTGAAAACCTCTATCATTATTTAAAATACCAGAAATAAGGTTTTATACTAAAAAAAAATCATCTATCATGACAAAATAGGCTTCATTTCCAGGATGCAAGGCTGGTTCAACACACATAAATCAATAAATGTTATCCATTACATAAACAGGTGTAAAACCAAGAACCACATGATTATCTAATAGATGCAGAAAAAGCATTTGATAAAATCCAACATCCCTTCTTAATAAAAACTCTCAGCCACCTAGACATTGAAAAAAATTTCTCAAAATAGTAAGAGCTATCTATGACAAACCTACAGCCACTATCATATTTAATGTGCAGAAGTTAGAAGTATTCCCCCTAAGAACTCAAACAAGACAAAGATATCCACTCTCACCTACCTTGCCTAACACAGTACTGGAAGTCTTACCCAGGGCAATCAGGCAGGAGAAAGAAATTAGGGGTATCCAGATAGGCAAAGAGGAAGTTAAGATATACCTCTTTGCAGATGATATGATTCTACACCTAGAAAACCCTAGCGAGTCTGTCAAAAACCTCCTCACACTGATAAATGGCTTTGGTAAAGTCTTGAGCTACAAAAAACAGTTGCATTTCTATACACCAACAACAAGCAGGTTAAGAACCAAATTTAAAAAACACAATTCCACACACATATACTCACAAATACCTTGGCATCCACTTAACCAAAGTAATGAAAGATCTTTGCAATGACAACTACAAAACACTGGTCAAAGAAATCAAGGATGTAACAAGAAAATGAAAAAACATCCCATGTTTATGGATTGAAAGAATCAATATTGTTAAGATGTCCATTCTACCCAAGACAAGCCACAGATTCAATGCAATTCCTATCAAATTGTCAACATCATTTTCACAGACCTGGAAAAGACAATACAGAAATTAATATGGAAGCAAAAAAGTGCCCAAATAGCAATCGTTAGCAAAAAGAACAAGGACGGAGATATCATAATTCCAGACTTCAAACTTTACTACAAGTCTGCAATAACCAGACTGGTACAGGAACAGACACATAGACCAAAGGAACAGGACTGAGAATCCAGAAATAAAATCAGTAACTTTGAACCAACTCATTTCGACAAAGTCAACAAAAACAAACATTGGGAAAAGGAAACTTACTTAGCAAATGGTGCTGGGAAAACTGGCTAAACACATGCAGAATAATAAAACTGAACCCCTACCTGCCACCATATACAAACTTAACTCAAAATGGATTGAGCTAAATGTGAAACCTGAAACTATTATAATCTTAGAAGAGAACTTAGGGAACACCATCTTGGACATCAGAGTAGGTAAGGAATTCATGGCCAAGTCCTCAAAAACAAATGCAGCAAAAGCTAAAATTAACAGGTGGGACCTTATCAAATTAAAACGTTTTTGCACAGCAAAAGAAAAAATTTAAAAAAAAATAAGGTGACAACCCACAGAATGGCAAAAAAATATTTTCAAGCTATGCATGTAAGAAAAGCTTAACATCCAAGAACTAAAAGGAACTCAAATTGAGAGGAAAAACAAAATGAAACAAACAACTTCATTAAAAAGTGAGCAAAGGACATAAACAGACACTTCTCAAAGACAGACATACAGCAGCCAAAAAACATATGAAAAAATATTCCACATCACTAATCATCAGAGCAATGCAAATCAAAAGTGCAATGAGATACCACCTCATACCAGTAAGGATGACTATTATTAAAACGTCAAAAAACAACAAATTTTGGGGAGGCTGCAGAGACTTTGGAATGCTTCCACATTGTTAGTGGGAATATAAACTAATTTAACCTTTGTGGAAAGCACTGTGGTGTTTTCTTAAAGAACCTAAAAATTGAGCTGCCACATGGTTCAGCAATCCCACCTCTGGAACATAAATCGCGCTACCCAAAAGACGCCTGCATATGTATGCTCATTGCAGCACTATTCACAATAGCAAAAACATGAAATCAACCCAGATGCCCATTGAAAGTGGACTGGATAAAGAATATGTGGTATTCCCATACTTGATGGAATAGCACGCAGCCATAAAGAAGAACAAAATCACGTTCTTAGCAGCAACATGGGTGCAAGTGGAGACCATCATCCTAAGTGAACTATCACAGAAACAAAAAACTGAATACCACATGTGGTATTCATAAGTTAGCTCTGATTGCTGGGCATGCAAGCATAAAGATGGAACAACAGACACTAGACACTGCTAAAAGGCAGGAGGAGGGAGGGCAAGAGGCATACAACTACACATTAGGTGCCAGATCTACCACCAGGGGAAAGGAGACTTGCTAGAAGACCAAACCTCACCTGAACTCAATTTGCTTATGTAGTAAATCCTCAAATATATCCCACAACTCTAAACTAATAAAAAGAAGAAATGTTATCCAAACAACTTCATAATTTTCAAAGGACTAGTGTGTTCATAGAGTCAGGCAGTCACCTTATTATGTATGCCAGTGTTTAGCCCTTTTCCTAATTGCAATAGGTACTCTTCAGAGCTTTCTGAGAATTGGAAAGGAAATGCGTATCTCTTTATAGCTGTACCGTTAGTTTCAAAAATGAAACTTTGAAGTAGTTGTTCTAGTAAGGACTCAATTCTATACTTAGCCAAGGGCCATTATTATGCTCAGTGTCTGTCACAGAAAAGGGGAAGAAGAAAGGTTAATACTTTCATTTACGGATGTTTGTTTACTTCCCTTTTATTTTTTACGTCTGGGAGGAAAAATAATACCACTTGTCTGAGCTGTGTCTAAAATAGACGCATATAGATAGTGAGAGAGTTCTAGGACAGAGGTTGGCAAACCTTTTCTGTAAGGAGCCAGATAATAAGTATTTGAGGCTCTGTGGCATTATGGTCTCTGATGCAGCTACTCAACTCTGCCATTGTAGCATTAAAGGAGTCATAGAAAATATGTTAATGAATGGACATACTGTGATCAAATTCAATTTTGTTTATGGCTGGGCATGGTGGCTCATGCCTGTAATTCCAGTGCTTTGGGAGGCTGAGGCAGGAGGATGACTTGGGGCCAAGAGTTCGAGACCAGCTTGGGCAATGTAGTGAGACTCTGTCTCTACAAAACCAAAAAATAGAAAAATTAGCTGGGCATGGTGGCACGCCCCTGTAGTTCCAGCTACTAGGGGCCTCAGAGGAGGATTGTTTAAGCTCAGAAGTTTGAGGCTGCATGAGATATTATTATACCACTGTATTCCAGCCTGGGTGACGGGGATAACTAAAATATATTTTTTAAATTTACAAGCCGGGCACGGTAGCTCAAGCCTGTAATCCCAGTACTTTGGGAGGCCGAGGAGAGGATTGCCTAAGCTTAGGGGTTTGAGACCGGCCTGGGCAACTTGGGGAGCTCTCGTCTCTACAATAAATCAAAAAATAAGCTGGGCATAGTGGCCTGTACCTGTAGTTCCAACTACTTGGAAGGCTGAAATAGAAGGATCACCTGAACCCAGTACATAGTAGCTTTGGGGGCTGTGAGCGTGTCACTGCACTCCAGCCTGGGCAACAGAATGAGACTCTGACTCAAAAAAAAATATTTTTGCAACAATAAATAGTGGACCAGATTTGGCCCATGGGTCATAGTTTGCCTACCCTTTATAAAAGATCTTTTTTATTGTTGTTAATCAATACTTAAACTTAGTATTGTGGTGAAATACTTTTATCTACTGAGTCTATTCTGAAGATTTTTTCCCCCTTTTGTTTCAAATGAGACATGTTGGTATGCAAACAACATTTGAAAAAATAAGAATTTTAAATTAGAGAAAAACATGAAGTAATTATGAAATAATATGACAACAGTGAATTAAACCTGTAAATTGTTCTCCACAGGGCGTCTCCATTTTAGCATTCCTGACTTTAATGGATTTTGTCTACATTGTATCGCTTTGCTTATGCGCACTTCACCTCTCATGTGTCACATTTTCATCTGGTGCTATTGGTGCTTTGAAAATAAGCTTTAACTGACAAAGTGTACTCTAAAGTCAGGTGTTCATGGCTGTGTTGGGAAGATAGTGTGTGTATGTTTGTGTGTGTGAATTTTGCTCTTCTCAAATCCCACTGAATGGGCTCCCTGCTCTATCTATCCTGGGCTCCACCTGCTTCTCCCTCCATGGTGCTGAGAGGTTCAAAACAACTATGCCTGCCGCTTAAAAGAAGTCTGAGCCTGAAGCCTAGTATCAGATTAAAAGTCTTCTTTTAACTTGACTTCTAGAGGACTTCAGACATTCTGGCATATATATAAGGAGATAAAAATGCAATGGAAAGACATGCTATAAAATAAACAAGAGCACTTTCTTATTTTATCTTTGAAGAATCTGTTAGAAAATTCAAAGAAACTTCAAGTGAGTTGGAAGCTATATAATACCTACCCCAAAGATTTTGCTATTCCTTGGCCACCCCTCAAATGTACTTTAGATGACATACGAAGAATGAAAATGAGTTCTTCTTGAAGAATCATACGGCTCCCACCACACCATACTTGATCAAAAAGTGTGTGGATTGACATCTACACTTTGAAAAATATCTGAGGCCAGAAATGATAGACACTCAAAATTCTACCTAGCCTTTAAGATCCTTTTCTACAATAAAATCTTCTGTACATAGGCATATTTCCTTATTTGGAACTTTAAACATATTTGCTGTTTTTATTTTTCCCTTTGCTACTTATTTACATCCCATCATGTACTGGTGTCTTCTCTCCCTAGCCTCTTAAATAGCAAAGCATTTTAGGGCTCAATCTGAGATCTTTTTCTCTTCTGTAAGTACACCCTTTCCCTTGCTGATGCCACTCCATCCTATGATTTTAAATGCTATCTATAATATGATGTTCCTCAAAATGCCTCAATTTCTTACTTGAACCTCAGACTTATATACGCTATTGTCTCCTCAAAATTTCCACTCTCATGCCCAACATTCTCTCTCCTCCACTCTCCACAATGTCTCAACCTAACAAATCCAAAATACAAATCTTCGTTCTGCTACTTTCATCTTCTACCTCCTTAGTGTTCTCCATCTTACTTAAGCACCTGGCATTGACCTATCGACAAAAGTTAAGGTCTAGGAGTCATCCTGACCTTTCTTTATTCTCTTACCGCTCACATTTAATTCATTGACTTTAGACTATACTTCAAATCTAGCCACTTCTCACAATTTTTACTTCTTTTACCCTGATCTAAGCCAACTCTCCCACATTATGAAGAATTCAGCAATACCTTCCTCACTGCTCCCCTGGCTTCTCTCTGACTCTTTATTGTCCACTCTCCATACATATATCAGAGTGGTCTTTTTTTTTTTCTAATGTACACTAGATCTTGTAAGTCTCCTAACAAAAAGTATCTAATCACCTTTCATTATATGTAGAATTTGTATCTGCAGTCCTTGCTATGACCCAGAAGGCCTTAAGTGATGGTTTCTACTTACACCCTTGGTGTTTCCCACCACTCATACTGTACTCACACTGGTCATTTTTCTGCTCCTTGGTTCTGCATCCCTATTCTTTCCTCTAAGCCTGTATCATCGCTGCTTCCTCTGTCTGGAATGGTCTGTCCTAGATGTTTTCATGGCTGGCTTATCATTATTACTCAGGTCTTTGCTCCAAAGTCACCTTCTTTCTTATATAAGGTACACGCCCAGGTGACTATATAACCCTTTAACTCTTCCCTATTCCATATTTTCTTCATAGCACTTAAAACTTTCAACATTTATGTCACTCATTTGTTTGTTTGTTGTGAGCCTTCCCTTCTTGAATGCAAACTTTATAAGATTAGGGATGGTATGATTTCTTATCCAATTTCCCAGAGTACAGAATACTTGTCATATAGTCGACAATCAATATATATTTATCACATTAATGTTTTTATAATGTATTGACTATTCCATTTAGATGTAGTTAATTTAAATAAAATTTTCTTGAAGTTTCATTGAAAGTAGCATCTCATTTCAATTGGAATTCCTTTATTTGAGAGAATAAGCACAATCGTATTGTTTATTGACAAATTGTATTTCTTCTTCTAGAAAGAGCCTGTTCAAAATGATCTTATTTTCCCTTACCAAGAAAAATTCTCATAATCATAATAGAGTAAGCAGGAAGACTAAAATAGTTATGGCAAATAAAATCAGTATAGTCAATTCTTCCATCAATCTTTCTTCATGACAACAATTCAATTTCTTTACAATCTATATTTTAAGAAGAGTATAAGAAAGCAAAATAATCCTCTGAAGAATCAACTTTTTTTTTTTTAGCAATTTAAAACCTTGATATTTTTCTTTAACAAATCAATATCTGATTGACTTCTGGGTAGGGTTTAACTTTATATGGCTATAATCCATTCTCATCTAACAACATCACTATATGTATAAATTAAATATTTAAATGTTACACTAAATAGTTACAACAAACTAGGCTTTTGATTTTTAAGCATGACAAAACATAATTTAAATATGGCATCTTTAAATTTGTTTAACATTGACCAATTTTAATTTTATAACTTCAAAAAATATTTTTTTCATGGATTTAGTAATGGACAGTTTATATTACTAAAGGTGATAAAATTATATTGTACAATATTTCCATAGAGTCTAAAGATACCTCATCTCTTTAGTATACATGTTATCTTTACAGAAACATACTTATGCTTTGCATATGACTAAACTCTTTAATGGTCAATATTTACTTCTTCCTTGATCTTTTATACTAGAAATGCAAACTCTGTTAATAATCTCTTTTTTTCAAGTCTCATCTAGTGCCTGAAGATCTTATTTCTCTTGATTAAGTCACAGACACTTATACCCTAGAATTATATTGACTGTTGACTTCATGTCTTGTAGTTTCATAATCGACAGCCCCTGTCTAACAATTCCCATTAGAAAAAAATAATAGGAGGTGATTACTTTTCTTTAGGAGGCCACCATGATGGGATAAGAGGATCCCATGTAGTGAAAGATTCACCAGGACTGGCCAGTCCAGAAGTACATTGAGGCCATCTCCAGCAGCATAAAGAAAATTGTGAACTTTCTAAACCTGTCATTCAAGACTCCCATACTATAGGAGAAGTTGACAACCCTTAAAGGGAGAACAGAATCGAAGCACAGTGACAAAAGGTCACTTAGAACTATGCCATGCTGCTGCTTTGAAATCACGTTACAAAGCCCAGACCCACGTAGGAAAGAGTTCCTCATCCTTCAGCAACTTCCTTTCTCCTTAAAGATCTTCAGGGCTCATTCTTGGTCTTTTCTAAATTTATTTTTTTAAAGTGTGACCTTTGGGCTCTGCTCTGTACATCTAGGGTTGTGATGTGGCATGTGGGAGGAAATCTGATGAACTATTGGAAACACAAGGTATTTTACCTTTACAGAAACATTTTATAAAACTACTTGTCAATGTATTTGAGGTTCTCACAACCCAAAGCCCGGGCTTCCTAGTTAAAGTCCTCCCCCTTGATCTCCTTCTTTCTCTCTCAGGCTTTTCTTTCTACAGCATCCACTTTAATTCTGTAGCTGCCTTTGTCTCCTCTTCACCTTTGGAAAGAGGTGAGGGGCAGTCCTCTCTGAGACACTCACATCCTGGTAAGATGGATTCCAGAGAATATGGTTGTCAACTGGCCAGTTTCTTGTCTTTCTGGGAAGGTCAAAGCCAGGCCCACTCTTGGTTCGAAGAGATATTTTCAGAGTTTTCTTTTTTTGTCACTTGGGGTATCTCTACCTCTTACATTTTCTTAGTAATCTTCTCAACTTAGAAAAAAGAAAAGAAAAAAATAATAATAGGAAAAAGCACAGGTTAAACCAAGTTGGACTTCATGACCATCTCTGCTTTCATCATGGTGACTTGGAGATTCTGTGATTGGATAAGCTGTACAGGGAGCTCGCTTCTGCCCTCATCCGTACTCTTGAGTTGTAGAGGAAGAAAAGCAGCCCCTCCAAAGTGGAGCCTACAGTTTTATGCCGATTAAACAGTAATAATCAATTAGAAACACTTTTACAAGGGATTTGTGCCCTAAAAGCAACTAGCAGATGTTGACTGACCGTATCAGAAATATTGCAAACGCAGAATGACGTAAGTACATCTGTCAAAATGGTGTAGTGGAGGAAGTGAGTGCTTCAAACTTTTGTGCTGAAGAGCTCCGTTGCCTTTGTTAAGTCTCGATGGTGGCAGCGTTGTTATTTGTTGTTGCTGTAGAATGTTGCAGAGGAAACATTTATTCGTGGCTTTCTTATAGCAATGCACATTGCCATCTGAACACTCTGCCAAGACTGTAAAACTTCTCTATCTGCCTTGTAGCACAAAGATGAATGTTCCACATTGTACAAAATATACATTTCTCCTGCTTCTTTAGCTTTTATTCTCTTCCCCTCTAGGTTCCTACTTTCTGCTTTTTTTTTTTCCCCCTTCCTATACTTTCATTTCCTTTTTTTTTTTCTTCCCATCTGTCTTCTACCTCTGACTGTCCAGTGCTGCCTGTCTATCCAAGGACTTTGGTACCCTTTCAAATTTACAGGCTCAGTTCATCATCATGTGAGGCCCATTAAGCTGCTAATGCCATGATCAGATCATGAATAACAAAGTTTCAATTCTGACAATCTATTTCCTCTGGGATGTGAGAGGAAAACGGTGGTTAATTTTATGGAAAACAGTTGTGTACTAAAGTTGAATATTTGCTCCTACACATCACTGACAGTTTGCTATAGACAGAATTCAGAGCAATTAAAAAAGAAAGGTATACATGTATTCTGTGCAATACCAATAGCCACTGTGGAAGTGGGGTGAGTTCAAGACCCAAATTCTCTAATCACGTGTGTGTATGTGTGTGGGTTTCTAAAGAACTGATGTACCAAATACCATTGTGTCTTCCACATTTGCATGATATTAGTATATTTTAAAAGCATCTTTCTTTTCAATAAGCAGTGTGTGTTCTGGAAATGCTGGTTTATATTAAAATATAATTAGCAAAATTATCCTTTTCCCTTCATGATGATAATGCATTTTAAATTCAATATTCACATTTTGCTACTTGCACCATATAATCCATTCTATTTTCTGGTCACACATATTGATAGAATAGGTCAATAGATGAATTGGGTATATACCCAATATAAATATCATCCATTTGAAATAGCAAAATTAGATATCTGTAGGACTAAATATAGCTTTTCTGTAGCTTTGAACTTCACCATAATTTCAACTCAGTAATAAATACATATCACTTTCAGTTTCAGAATGCACTTAATTCTAACTTACTCTTCAACATCTTGACTTAGTCCCTTTTTATTCAGCTCTTAGGTTCCTTTTCTGTGTATTGACAACCTTGTTATTATTTTCAATATGGAAACCCTCCTTCATAAAAGACATTTATATAATTCTCTTAGCAGAGTAACTTGTTAAGTACTTTTTTGATGATGGAGATGTTGGTATAAAAATACCCCACATTATATAATTGAGAGTGTTTGACAGTGATTTATGCATTTGTAACACCTTAAACTTTGCCATTAACAAGTGTCATCATGTCAAAACATAAAAAGGTAATTACTTTGTGGAAAGAGATGTTACCCAAGTAATTCCTCAGAAGTGTATGTTACTTCCAGTAAAACTAAAATTGCATGCCATAGCCAATGAGAGCACTTCTTGCAGTCATCAATGCATAATCTTAATCTTAATGAGATCCCAATCACATTTGGCTGTCATAGACTTTTAAACATCTCCTAGGTCTGTTACTTGCTGCCATTAATTAGTATGTATATTTTCAGGGGCCTAAAATAGATATCACACTAAGTAGAAGATTTTGAGATGTGTTCTTGACATCCTGTTTGGTTTTTACACTATTCATAGGCTAGAGCTGCTTAAGCATTAGTTGAACAGCCTTCCCTAGTCTGATAAGGCAGAGAACATATGTTATAAGCATTCAGTAACTCTACAAGACAGCCCTATTAACATTTTCTTATCTTTTTTTTTTTTTTTTTTTTTTTTTTAGGTTTTACTGGGAACAAAAAAAAGAATTGTCTTAAAGATCCACCGTACACATTTTGGGTACTTTGAAGAGAAGCTGGTGAGGTGTAAAGAGACTGCTACCAGCATTGATGAATTTTATCAATTCTCTGGGTGATGCGTCACGATTAAGAACCAGTCTGATAATCTCTATAGACAGCAATATACTAATCCTACTAAGGGTTAATAGCCAGTTGGCAGGCAGTGATAGTCAGAATACTATGTGATTTTGCAGAAAAGATGTCCTAGAGAATAAAACCAACTCACCTTGAATAGCTCATCGCTTAAAAGTCTGACTCAGAGGCTTTATGCTCCAATGACATATTTCACTTTTAAATTTGGCTAAGCATAACGCATATGAGTGACAAATATGTGGTGAAAACATGTCACTGTAGGTCATGTCTCAATGGTGCTTTTCAACAGCTAGTAAATGTAATATACCTTTGTATATTTCCTGAAGCATTCAAGTGACGATAATAACTTATACTGTTCCATCTGAGTCATAGAACATGCTGCAAATATTAAAATCAGCTTATCTTCATTTAAAACAAAAGTCGGTGTTTCTGTGATGTGTTTTCAAATGGCTGTCAAATATTAACTTTGTACTTTATATTTCCACAGTTATAAATAGCTCTCTAAATAAATCATGGCTCTCAATATTATATCAGCATCTTCTCCCAAGGTTTTACATAACTGTATAGTCAACAAAGAAACAATTACTGAAACAATTTTGAAGAAATATTGTTTGATGACAGTGAGTTTTTTTTGGGGGGGAGGTAGGATTTATTGAGCAGACAGATAAGCTCCCAGAATGGGAGAATGGCAGAGGGATGGCAGGGGACCCGAGGGAGTTGCCCGATAGTGATAATTTTTCTTATAAATATAATTTTATTTGAAACTCTGCAGAATACATAATAAGGTTCCAAAATCTATTTTTAGAAATAGCAATAATTTCAGGGTCCTGAAAATTCACTTCCCTATACTGGGAAATTTTCATTTTATACAACATAATTTTATTTTATTTTATTTTTTGAGTTGGAGTCTCACTGTGTCGCCCAGACTGGAGTGCAGTGGCCTCTCCCGGCCACCGCAGCCTCGACCTGCTGGGCTCTGGCGATCCTTCCGCCTCAGCCTTCCAAGTAGCTGGAACTACAGGCGCGCGCTACCACGTCCAGCTAATTTTTTTGATTTATTGTAGAGATGAGGTCTCGCTTGCCCAGGCGGGTCTCGAATCCGCGGGCTCAGGCAATCCACTCACCTCAGCCTCCCAAGGCATGGGATTACAGGCTGAGCCACCGAGCCCGGCTGTGACAAAGATTTTTATGATCTGTTCTCTGTTGACCGACCTTACCTCATCCTCCATCATTCATTCCCTGCACACTTCAGCTACTAGTTTTTCTATCTGATCCTTGAAGAACTCAAGCGTTTTCCTGCCTCAGGGCCTTTTCACAAGCTATTCTTTCTTTCTAGACTGTTCTTATTCAGCTTTTGCACAATTTCCTCCTCCTAGTCATTTAGGTTTTATCTCAGATTTTACCTCCTCTGAAAAGACTTTTTAACTAGCCTATCTGGATGGCAAATTCCCATGCATACCACTTACTATTCCATCTATTGCTAGATTACTCCTCATAACATTAGCATTATCTAAGATTATATTGTTTATTTATTATTATTTTTTCTATCTTGCTGCTTCCCATCAATCTGTACTTCACATAAGTATAATTTGTATGAGGTCAGGGTCGTTTCTGTGTTGTTTAATGTGTTGATTCCCAAGACACGGGATGTTCCTGACCTGGATGGATACTTCTTCCATATTTGTTGACAGGGAATTATTTGAATAAAGACATTTTTAGATTTGCCTTTAAAGTTTATTATTATGAAAGTCAAAGGCCTTCCTTCTCATTGAATGCTACCATTTCTTACCTCAGGCCTCCCTAGGAAAATGAGAAAGGCAGAGTATCCCCAGAATAGAGTGTTGGAAGTATATTTATATTCCTTTATCTCAAACTAGTTATTGAAACCCAAGAGAGAGTATTAAAGCACACAAACTTATTCTTTTTCAAAAAATGCATACTTCTAGTGCTTTTGCAAATGTGTCATGAGAGATTTCAGACTTAAATGAATAATAATTTTAGCTGTTTCCTGTTCTTATTTTCCAGATATGAAAACATTTAAGAGAAAGAATAACCACATCTCCCAGCTTGTGAGTGCATTACTGATACCAAAAATACTTGCAAAGTAGAGTAATAGATAAAAACTCCACAGAACTAGATTTTATTTGACAGTCCTGAGATTTTTCTCAATGATTGCACAAAAGCATTAAATAGAAATGGCCTAGGGATAGGTATTGAATCAATATGCACCAGTAAATTTGCAAAATCAATTCTTTGCTCCTCAGATACAGGAAAATTGATGTAACCGATGCTGTGTAACTCCTATTAATTGCCCTCAGTGACAGAAAATTTATCAATTACTTATTGACTTCTTTGAGACCATGGGAAAATGGCAGTAGCTTCAAGGTTAAGTGTATAATATAGAAGCCTTCCCTAGCCGAATGAAGATGTAACTAGAAACCAATCAGAATTTATCTAATAGCTATAGATATGCATATCTCCATATTTGGGTTCATATGTACATATCCCTCCCCTACTCATGCCTTAGAAACCAGGTATCTCAGGTATCTCAGTGATATTTATTTGTCAAGGTTTATGAAAGAATCTCTGCTGATAACATTAGTAATTAACATTTACTGACTCTTCCCTGAGTACTGATAAAAAAACAGGGATTGGTACAATTGTTATCTTCAGATAATATTAGAAAAGGAAATTATTAGAATGTGCTCTGCTGTAAGCAACAGAAAGCCTATAAAACCAGGGCTTAGTTCATTGAAATTTGGTTTATAGTAATTGTGTCCAAAGCTGGTGCCTTTGCCACATGGAGTCATAAGAAATCTTCCTTCTTTGACATCCTTAGTGTACGATGTGCTTTGTCTTGCTCAGCATGGCTGCTACTCTTCCAGACAATGTGTTTACCTTCCAGACAAGTAATAAAGGGGACAAGTGAAGAAAAAAAGGCCAAAATGGATGCCAGGGAACTCTGATCCCATTTGAAAACTTTCCTGGAAGTCTCACTCAGGAACTCCCTCTTACTTCTCAATGACTAAAACTGACCCAGGCAGTGTTGAGCCCTGGGTTAACGTTGACGTGAATATTGATGCCTAAAGTGAATTGAGATTTATGTTTAAGGACATAGCAGAGAATGGATAGTGAGTAGTCAACTTGCAGTTTCTGGAGCTAAAACAGAGACTAAGGTAAAGTAACTTGCCAGAGTCACATGTTAATTGAAAGGCAGCCCTGGGTTTCAGGTTGGGTCTCTCTAGCTTCAGAGCACTGCTCTCTCAGCTCTACTCAACAAAAACAAATTGAGGCATGGACGTTCTGTTGGTGTTTCTGTGAATTGAAAATGAAGTGGCCTGGCCGGATTTGGTGGCTCAGCCTGTAATCCCAGCACTTTGGGAGGCCAAGGTGAGTGGATTGCCTGAGCCTGGGGTTCGAGACCAGCCTGGGCATCTTGGCGAGACCTCGTCTCTACAGTAAATCAAAAATTAGCTGGGCATGGTAGCACGCGCCTGTAGTTCCTGCTACTTGGAAGGCTGGGGCAGAAGGTTCGCGGGAGCCCAGCAGGTCGACGCTGGAGTGACTGTGAGTGTGCCACTACACTCCAGCCTGGGTGACAGAGTGAGACTCTAACTCAAAAAAAAAATGTTTATATAGAAAAAAAATATAATGAAGTGGCTTGACAAAAATATAAAAACCATTACATTCAAGCATATTTGGGGAAAAATGAACTCAACTATTTATTACTAATCAGAATTTTAAAAAATCTTACGGAAAACACCGGTAATAGACACAAAATTAGAAATGCAATTTGTGAATTTGACACTACATCTTGTTCTGAGATAGATACTCATCTTGTTCCTTTGTAATGTGCACAGGTATGACAGGTATGGTTATTATTATTTTTTTTTACCTCTAAAAAAAACTTTTTTTGAGTGGTCAGAATATTTAATATCTATCTTTTTAGCATACTTCAAATATGCAATAAAGTATTATTAGCTATAGTCACCATGCTGCATATTAGATTGTCAGAACTTCTGCATCCTGCATTACTGAAACTTTGTCCGCTTTGTTCAATATCTACTCATTTCCCTCATTCTTCCAGCTTCTAGCAACTATCATTCTACTCTCTGCTTCTATAGTTTCAACATTTTTAGATCCACATAGAAATGAGATCATACTGTATTTCTCTTTCTTTGTCTGACTTATTTTTCTTAGCATAATCCATATTCATCTATGCTGTCACAAGTGGCAAAATTTTCTTTTCTATGACTGAACAATATTCTGTATATAGATACCAATTTTTCTCTATCTATTCATCCATCAAGTATATCTCAATAAATCTCCTCCTCAGCCTACTCAACATAAAACTGATGAGGATAAAGACCTTTATGTTGATCTACTTCCACTAAATGAATAGTAAAAATATTTTCTCTTCTTTATGATTTTCTTAATAGCATTTTCTTTTCTCTAGCTTGCTTTATTATAAGAATATGGTATATAATATCTCTAATATACAAAATATATATTAATAGACTGTTTATTTTATCGATGAGGTTTCCAGTCAACAATAGGCTATTAATAGTTAAGTTTTGGGGAACTTAAAAGTTACTCATGGATTTTCATCTACGCAAGGGGTCAGCACTCCTAACCTTTGCACTGCCAAATATATATATATATATATCTGTATCTATTCAGTTATAATATATTACATTCTTTTTTTAATATAACAATTGATATATAAATCATTGGTCATGCAATTCACCAATTTGAAAGTATAAAGTATACAATTCAAGGATTTTTTAAATGTCTATTTTCAAATGTTTTAACTTTATATATATATATATATATATAATTTTTTTTTTTTTGAGTTGGAGTCTCACTCTGTCACTCAGACTGGAGTGCAGTGACCGCTCCCGGCCACTGCAGCCTCGACCTGCCTGGCTCCGGTGATCCTTCCGCCTCAGCCTTCCAAGTAGCTGGAGCTACAGGTGCGCGCTACCACGCCTGGTTAATTTTTGATTTATTGTAGAGTTGAGGTCTCATCAAGTTGCCCAGGCGGGTCTTGAACCTGCAAGCTCAGGCAATCCACTCACCTTGGCCTCCCAAAGTGCTGGGATTACAGGCTGAGCCACCGAGCCCGCCCTATTTATTTATATTTTAAATCTTTCTTTATTTTAATAGCTTTGGAGGGTACAAATAGTTTTTGATAACATGGTTTTATTATATAGTGGTGAAGAAGTTAGGGCTTTAAGTGTACTCATCAGTCCCTATTTTTAATGTATTCATAGACTTGTTCAACCATCCCTACAATCAATTTTAGAACATTTTCACTACTCCAGAAAAAGAGAGTCCATATTCATTAGCAGTCATTCCCTGTTCTTCTCTGTCCCCCATCACTGGGCAACCACTAATCTACTCTCTTTTTCTGTAGATTTGCTTATTCTGACATTTCATAAAAAATGAAGTCATATAATATGTGGTCTGCTGTGACAAGCTTCTTTCATTTAGCACTATATTTATAAGATTAATTCCTATTGTAGCATGTTCAGCACTTCATTCGTTTTTATGATCAAATACTACTTCATTGTAGAATATACCACATTTTATTTATTCATTTATCAGTTTTGGGACAATAGGGTTGTCTCTGCTTTTTTAGGCATTATAATTACTACTGCATTCAAGTTTTTGTGTAGATGCATGCTTTTAATTACTCTTAGGTATATACCTAGGTTGGAAATGCTGGTCATACGGTAACTTTATGTTTAACTTTTTTAGGAGCTGCCACACTAATTTTCAAAGTAGCTTCCTCACTTTATATTTTCACCATATGACGGCTCAAATTCCCACTGTTTTAATGTTGTTTATTGTTTTAGAGAGAGTTCCTGACATTTGTAAAGGAAAAAAAAGCTATTCTCCATGAAGAAAATCCAGGTTGGTCACGGGTTGGTCAGAAGATTTTGATGGCTGAGGTTAATGAACATCAACAATGACTGGAATCTTTTCTAAAGGGGGCATGAGAAAAGGGCTGTGAAATGCCCAGACAGGTTTGAAAGGCTGAGGCCAAGAATTCATGGATGAAGATTATCCATGTGTTTTGATGTTTTAAATAGAGGTAAATAAGTAACTATATCTTACGTCAGAGATTTCCTATGAACAAACATCTTGAAGTTTTGTGTTATTTTAAAGTAGCCACTAACTCACCTAGAAATATTATTGGTTGAAGCCAAGCAGAGATGGAACCTACACTTTTGTATTTAGTGAAAGACTCCAAATGTGTCACACTGTCTCAGATTTTGAATTATTGTAGTGTGTAGTATTTCCTGGAGAGAATGGCTTTAGATGCTAAAATTTATTTTCAGGTTCATTTGTTGAAAGCTTGATCATTTGAATTGACTTAAAAAAATGCTGGTGACAAAATGACATATAATAAAATTCAAGATGCAGAACAGAGACACAATGCTTATTTAGTAAAATCCTACAAGGGGGAAAATCTTTATTGCTAGATGCAATGAAATCTGCCAATGACCAAATTGCATGTTTGGATTCTTTCAAGCTTGAGTTTCTGGGAAGATTGTTAATTTTTTGTTTGCAAGAAAGAAAAGAGAGAAACAGCAACAACAAAATAATAATTTATAAAACTAAAAACGATCTCAAAATATTCTTGTAATAAATGTATAAGCAAATAATATGGAATATTATCTATTTTATCAATAAATATTATAATTTAACCATAATTGTGCTAAAAGTAAATTTCTCCTTTAGAAGACATATCTTTCTAGGAAAAGATCTCTTTAACAAAGAAAGAGTAGAAAATTTTTGTTATTTTTGCAAATATTGCTAACCCTTTTCTTGTTGAACCTCTACAAATTCATGGATTGATGTTTGCAATAATGTATCATTTGAATTTTAAAAGCATCTTTTACTCTCTATTGCTGGCTTAAGAGACAGTTCCAAATTCTATTTTTTTTCCTTTCATCAGAAGACACAGTTAGGAAGACATCATTCATAATTTTTTTGTCTAGTCTTCTTGTTTTTATCTATGGTTTCTTTCAAGCATTTCTTTGAGGTACTAAATTTATTTAATATCTTTGTTATGAATGTGCACTAACACTTTGTTAAGTAAGACCATAAGCTTTTACCACTTGCCAATTTTTCATGCCTTCTAGTGTGTATTGGCTAAATTTTACAATCTGATGGAAAAGTAATCCTTAGCATCACAATTATAATGCTAACAGATTATATCTATGACACTTGGATATGATGGTAAAAATCATCAGCACTTAAGATTGGGGTCCAGAATATATAATATATTCAAGAAGACATTAAAAACAGGCATTTCAATGAACAGTTCATTGCTGATGAATGAAATGCATAATGTATATGGCAATCATTGATTAAATTGGTGCTTAGAGGAGAGCTGGAGATGGAGTTACATTTGAGTTACTTCAGGAAAAAAATAATTTGATTTTAAAGTCTTGAGGATATAAAATATATAGCAAGTACAATCAATAATGTTTAAGAAGTATCAATAATAAATTCACTGAATAAAAGAGAAATGACAAAAACAAGTCATCATGAGATGTTTCAAAGTAAATAAAGTTTTATAAGGGGGAAAAGGTAAATGTGTAGATGCTACTGATGACTTTAGTGCAATTTTGTGATGTGGATATTGTTCTCTTGGTGTTGCAGTGCAGTGTGTATGTGTAAAATGAGTAGACCACAGAGAGATTAAATAAAACATATAATCCTTCCACAGAGATCCACAAGAGTGTTTGGGTTGAGAAATTGCCCTGTAATTATTACTGCTATTTTTCATTTTTATTTTATTGTTCTCATGCAATCTTAAGAAGTGAATTTTAGTAATCTATATAATGAAATTCTAAAGTTATTCTCAAATAAATCACTCCCCATTATCCATAGTAATAATGAATTGAGATTACCACACAGTACATGGAATTCTTGAAGGCTCCTCTAATTAATTTATATTAATTTTTATTAGATCCAGGCAACTGCTTTATAGTAAATGTTGGCTACTCTTGAGCTTTAATTTCAGAAAATACTACATTTGTTAGTTGTACATTCTGATTTTTATTTATAGGATTACTATATAATTTATCATACAAACCATATCACTTTTTAAGAGTAAAAGAAGTGGGGCATTATTGGCAATTGACAGAAAAATATATATAGACTAGGACTTACACCAACTATGATAATATGATTGCTCTATGTATGAAGATTTTAGTTCTAAAAAAATCTCTATATAACCTGATTTATTTAAACTGAAAACACTCAATATTTTCTCCCATGATGGAATGGATAAAGAATTTATATGATGGAATGCTACAATGATGTATTTGTTTGCTGGAATATTATAGAGCAAAGAAAAAGAATGAACTACTGCTGCATATAATAGCATGAATAAAACTCACAAACATATGTTGATTTAAAGAAGCAAGATTGTATTTATATGACACTAGAAAATGGACAAAACTAATGTATGATGATAAAGGCAAGAATAATGCTTTTCTTTGATGGAGTATTAGTAGGCAAATGATACAGGGGGACTTCTTAGTTTCTGCACATCTTGATTTGGTTGGTAATTACATATTATACTTGTATAAAAATTCATTATCTTATGACTTGGCCACTATATTGAACACAGATTATACTTCAAGCAATTTGAAATAAATGTAGGGAAGAGATAATATTCCCGGTCATATCAGTGAGCTCTCATCAGAATAAGATAAATGGATGCTGGTTAGACAGAAATGAAAATGAATGTTTACTACCTGGCTCTCTGTTTGATAAAATCCCCACAATGATACCTCCTGGAGGTACTTTTCCAGCTATTCTTAGACTTTTGCAATCAAAGGTACTTCCTACTCTTTCCTGAATATAGCCTTGTTCTTTCCCATATTTATAAACTTGCTCATGCTGAATTCTGTTTCTTAAATACTCCTTCCCTCAATAAATTCCTGTCAACATCTTCCTTCATTCTTTAAAAGAACAACTCAAATACTTTCTGTATGATTTCTCCCTCAGTTGCTCCTAGAAATTCCTGTTTTTTATTTGATACCCAACTTTGATCCATCATTCTTTTCTCCAGTTTTTTAAGTTATTCATTCAATAGATAAGTTGGACCTTGTGCCTAGAGCAGAGAATACATTGATGCATGAGACCAAGTCTTTGTTCTGGAGGAGCCCCTTATTTTCTGAGACAATGACCTTTTTCCTATTATGCCTTCTTGTGCCAGTGTTTTGTGCCTTTATTGAAAGCCCCTCTACTAGATGAAAATTTCTTTTTTTTTTTATTTTATTTTATTTATTTTTTTTAATTATTTTATTTTATTATGTTATTGTGGGGTACAGTTAGGGGTTAGGCATACAAAAATATTTCGTTCAGGTACCCTTGTTGATAAGAGGTGTCTCCCCATCCTCAGATAGATACCCACCACCATTAATCCCA
>CAUYQG010110425.1:0-12931 GCA_963574415.1 Tarsius wallacei | reverse complement strand
GTGCCCCTCCCTCCCCTGGCAATTTCCTTCAACTGCCAATCCCACCTCTCCTTCCCTGGCAGTTTCCCACTACTGCAATTTCTCATAGTATTAGGATAATTGTTCAGGGTCTGCTTATGAGTGAGAACATATGGTACTCTGCTCTTTGTTTCTGTGATAGATCACTGAATATGATCGACTCCAGATCCATCCAAGCTGCTGCGAAGTCCATATGTTTGTCCTTCTTTATAGCTGCATAATATTCCATTGGGTGTATGTACCATGTTTTTTTAATCCAGTCCAGCTTCGATGGCCAACATGGTTGGTTCCACGTTTCTGCTATTGTGAATAGAGCTGCAACAAACATACGTGTGCAGGTTATCTTTTTTGTAGAATGATTTTAGTTCCTCCAGGTATATTCCCAATAGGGGAATTGCTGGGTCATATGGAAATTCAATTTCTAGTTCCTTCAGAAATTGCCACACTGTCTTCCAAAGATGTTGCACTAGTTTGCATTCCCATCAGCAGTGTAGAAGCGTTTTCTCCACATCCTGGTCAGTATCTGTTGTTGTTTGTTTTATTAATAATGGCCACTCTTACTGGGGTTAGGTGGTCTCTCAATGTGGTTTTGATTTGCATTTCTTGAATGATTAGTGAGGCTGAGCACTTTTTCATGTGTCTGTTGGCTGTTTATATATCTTCTTTTGAGAAGTGTCTATTCATGGCTTTTGCCCACTTTTTAATGGGGCTGTTTGTATTTTTCCTTTTGGTATGTTTGAGTTCCTTGTAGGTCCTAGATGTTAGGCCTTTGTCAGATATACAGTTGGCCAATGTTTTTTCCCATTCTGTGGGCTGTCTCCCTGCTCTCTTGATGGTTTCTTTTGCTTTGCAGAAGCATGTCACAAACTTTCATTTTAAAAATCCATAAAAGAAGATTGAACACTAATAAAGTAAGGGAGCAAAAGAGATAATCAAGGAAATAGAAAAAAAGTAAGCAATTATAAAATATAACATTGAAAATCGATGATTTGAAAAGGTTAATTAAGTAAATAATCCTATCAGACTAACCAAGAAAAGAAAAAAGGAAGAAGCACAGTATTCATCTCAGAAAGAGAAAAGGAGATCTTTTAAAAGATAGTAGAGACATTTTGAAAAAATGAAATATTATAAACAACTTTACATTAGTAAATGTGTCAGTATAAATGAAATTGACAAATTCTGTGAAACAAAAAACATCAAAACAAAGTTGTTTAGCAGAACATCTGAATAGCCCTATATCTATTAAAATATTGAATTTACAATAAAAAACTTTCCATAAAGTATTATAGAAACTAAAAAAAAAAAACTTCCACAAAAAGCTCCAGACCCCAATAATTTCACTTTTAAATCCTAATACATGTTTAAGGAAGAAGTACCACTAATTTTCCTTGATTTTTTTTTTAGCAAAATGGAGAAAGGAGGAACATTTCCTAACTTATTTATGAGACTAGCATAATTCCATATTAAAATCTGATAAAGACATTACAAGACAAGAAAATTATAGAGCAAATATATCTCTTAAACTTTTATAAAATATCTATTTTCAGCAATATCTCAAGAATATAACCCATCAATAGATAGAAATAATACATTGTTACCAATTGGATTTTATTTCAGGAATGCAAAGTGTGTTTAACATGTTTTGCATTACCTAGAGGAGGAAGAATGATCATAGGACCAATCAGTAGATGCAGAAACTACATTTCACCATTTCAAAACCCATTAGTAATGAACTAGGACATCAAGGAGAGTATAGAAGAGAGCTTGCTCAACTGGATACAGCACATCTATGAAAAGTCTACAGTTAATACAACCTGATGATGTATTAAATATGTTCCCCCTAAGATAAAGAACAAACCATGGATATCTGTTCTCACCCCTTCTATTCAATACTGTACTGTTAGTTTAAACCAATGCAAAAATGAAGGAGAAACAAATGAAACCATAAATGCTGGAAAGAAATAAAAGCTCTTAATTCACAGATGAAATCCGTAAATATTAGGGATTCTATAAAACAAAAAAAAATGACTAGAATTAATAAGACAAGCTAACAAGGTTACAGGATCCAAGACTCATATTTAAACATAATTTCTATATAACCTGGTAACAAATAGGTTCACTGGAAAAAGACAATACAACACAAGGTTTCTCATGGTCCTACACGTCTGCATTTCAGTTGTTTCCTAAGCTCTAGCTGCATTCTTGTCTTTAGATGCTGTGAGATATTACAATATATTTACAATAAATTTCCCCTGTTGCCTTAGCTAGTTTTGAAGGGCTTAGTGCTTGTAAAACAAACAAACCCAGACAATAAAATGGCAAGATGTAGAGATCTTACTATTATAGTTATTTAATGTACAACTTAATATATATTTGTATACAGATATTTAATACCTTTTTTTCTAATAATAAAATGGCAAAATGTGTCTTACAAGAAAAAATTTAGAAATCATTCAGCATTTTGAGATAATAAGAAGATACTTTATGGGAAATATAATCTATTTTTGTCATTTAAATAATTTATTTTAGCACAATGTGTGAAGGAAAAATCATTTTACTATTCTGGGGTTTTTGAAAATGCCAGGGCAATTACTTTTTTCCTCTTTGACCAAATTCTCACTTCTGTGGCACATATAAAAAGGCCATGTGTTAGGTCTATGCTCAGGAAGGAGAAAAAATTAGCATTACTTACTTGAACATAATTAGGAATAGAAGAGACAGTCAAAGCAAGGTAGATACTCTCTAGTATATCCCTATGCGTATACAGTTAATATATCTCCCCTTTTAATTTTATTTCTTATTGTCAGATCAAGCTGTCCCAAATTTTTCCAAAGTAGGTGAAACGGAAAATGATTCCCCTAGTCTGGACAGTCAGAGGAACAGCTGAGTTTGTGTAACTCACCATTATGCATAATAACAGCACACCAGTGTTCCAGGGCATACCAAATTAGGAGTTTTCACCTAGAGCAATGCTTCACAATTTCAATGTATTACCTAGGGATTTGGTTAAAATACGTACTTGAGTACAGGAGGTCTTGTTCTGAGGTGCAGAATTTGATTCTGTATGTGCAACAACCCCCAAGGTAATGTGGATGCTGCTGATTCATGTAACATACATAGAGGACCAAGACCTAAAAAAATAATAATAAATGCAGCTTATTTTTCCTCCAAGTCTTGTAGTTGAGACACTCAAGAGATATCCACAGAGAATACTAAAACTTATCATCAAGATGCAAATGCACTTGAGTCAAAGGCTCAGAATTATGGTTTACTAGAAAGTGGAGGCATTGCCATGGTCGTGATCACATTTCTTATGAGGACATTCTTCAAACCTGCTTTACATCTTTGTTCCACAGACTGTAAATGAATGGATTGAGCACAAGACTTATAAATGTGTAGAAGACAGCTATGATTTTGGATTCCTGAATAGCTTTATCTGTTGATGGTCTTATATGTACACAGAAGAATGTTCCATAAAACAGGGTGACAGCCATGATGTGGGAACTTCAGGTGGAAAAGACCTTGTGCCTTCCCTCTGCTAATTTGATCGGAAGTATGACAGCAATAGTGAAGGCATAGGACACTAGGATGATGGTGAGGAAGCTGGAAAGGTTGAAACCAGCTGATATGACCATGGCATGTTCTTTGATGTAAGTATCAGACCAAGAAAGCCTAATGAGTGGGTCAGCCCCGTAGAAGTGGTTGATGACATTGGACCAAGAGAAGATTAAGTGGAAGGTCAGGATAACTAGGAGAAGCCCACCAGAGAAGCCATAGATGTAAGGAAATATGGCCAAGCAGGTACAGACTCACCTGGACATTTTCACATTGTAGCACAGAGGGTTGCATATGGCCACATAGTAGTCATAGGTCATTGCAGCCAGCAGGTAAAATTCAGCAAGGAGAAGAGTGATGAAAATGTAACACTGTATCCAACAGCCAGGCAAGGTAATGGTCTTCTTCTCTGATAAAAAATTAGTCAACTTTCACGGGGTTGCATTCAAGGTACAGCACAAATCCACAAAGGCTAAGTTAGTAAGGTAGAAGTACCTGGGTGTGTGAAGGCGAGAGTCCAGTCTGATGAACACTGCCATTACCAGGTTGCCTAGGAGGGTGACAAGGTAAGCAACCAGCAATAGCACAAAGAAGAGAAGCTGGAGTTCTGGGTGATCTGTGAGCCCAAGTAAAATAAATTTGCTTACTGCAATGCTATTTGTGTTGGACTTTTCTTGAGAGTCTGTGACTGCACTTGAAACTATGGAAATAAAGCAAATATACAGGTACAAACCATTGCTCATTACAGTTGAAATACTTTTTCTCTAAAAATAAATAATCCAAAATGAATTCTACCATAATCCTACTTTGTGTTTCTATCAAGCCTCTATTTCAGTTGTCTTTGTATTAAATTACTATTATGTCTCTTTCCTGTCTCATACCTATATCTATACTTATACCTACAACTATATGTGCAATTGAGTTGTATCTCTCCTATGCCCCCAATTTTATTTTTTGCCTCTCAATCTCTACATATCCTACAAGGCCCAGATTAAAGGCCACTGTTTTGTGCAGTATTTCTCATCCCACACTCTTCAGACATGAGACTTGATTTCATCCCTTTCTGCTCTATGCTTCCAGCACAACCTGAATACCTCTTACTTATTCTTTATTGTATTGCATCAATAATGTGTTTACTTTATCTTCTTCATATATTAGTTCTTCAAGGACTGGGGCAAAGTCCAGTTTATCATTGTACTGTGGCTGCTCAGCACACATTTATATACTGCAATGAAAAAGGAAAAATTAAAAAGTAGTGTAAACATGAAAAAATGAATTACTTGCAATGTTTTACTTATTTCTACACCCCCACAGAGCTTTGCATGATGTCATGTATTAAGGAGAATTAAATGCTTTTTGAAATTTTGCGCACAAAGCAATTTATTGGGACACTTGTTTAATCAAGCAAATTCACAGTTTGTTTCATAAGGTCTTATGTGGGGCACTGGGATCTTTAAATTTAACATTTATCCATAGGTTTCGAATGCAAGTATTCCCAGACCACACTTTGGAAAGGCATAGTCATAATGTCTCAATGAGCATAAGTCAAATAAATGAAAAAAATTGGCCAATAAATGAGTTATCACATAATATTGTGAGGATGGCCACAGCAATGACTTGAAGAGTTTATAAAGAAAATAAATTACATCTGGCATAGATAGCGTTTAAGCTGCTAAATACAACTTGTATCAAACAAGAGGTATTATAACTCCCTCTGGCTTTTATTTCTCTACTCATCACAACTAGTGTCAAATTCTCTCCTTTCTCTCAAGATTTTTTTATTTTTTCCCCTTTGTCTAGTACTTAAACTCTTTTTTTCACAATTTGCTCAACTCTTGTCTAATTTCAAAATGAGTCACCACACGTGCTTTACTATAAGTTTTAGAACCAAGTATATCAGTAATCAAGTATATCTTTGCTGTTGATGAATTTCCTTACTCAGAACAGTAAGTACTTAATAAAAATGTATTGAGTACATCAATAATAATTAGTACTAGCATCTATGCATCTACATATCATATACATATATATTAGATTGTATTTCTAAGCTCTGTACACGCAGTAACAAATTGAATACAACATCCTATATGATAACTACTTTCATTATTTTCATGTCACTATTGTTAAAAAATTAAGTATAAAAAATGATAATCAGAAAAAGGTTACACTGATAGTGGGTACAAGATCTGATATAAGAATTCAAGATTATCTCATGTAAGAACAACCTTTTTTAGTTGCTGTCATAATATAGCAAGCACCTCTTTGCACAGAGTCAGACAGAAGACATGTCTTCTTTCAAAGCTTAAAATAAATATAATACTATAAGAAAATGACTGATAGAGATGGGAAACTATGGGGGGAGGGGAAGGGAGATGGGATTAATGGTAGTCAATATCTGTCTGGGGACGGGAAGATACCTCTTATCAACAAGGGTGCCTGAACGAAGCATGTTTGTATACCTAATCCTTAACTGTACCCCACAATATCATAATAAAAAATACTGATTATAAAAAAAAGATTTTTGTTTCCCACTGATCTTCAAAGATGAGGAAAATCTAATTTTAAAAATGTTTTATTTTAAAAAATGTAGGGTACAATTCAGGGTTCGGTATACAAATGGTTATTGTACAGGCAAAGTTTGGGCCTCACTTTGGTCCCCACTTTACCTGGTTTGAGATCAGGTACCATTTTGATGAAGTGTGCTCCCCCTTTCTCCTGAAAGTTTCCCACCACTGCCAGTCCCTTTCTGGTAGTATTATGATCATTGTTCAGGATTCACTTTTGAGTGAGAACATGTGGTACTCAGTTCTTTGTTTCTGTGGTAGATCACTGGGTATTATAGACTCTAAATCCCTGTGAAATTCATAATTTTGTTCTTTATGGCTATGTAATATTCCATCATGTATATGTACCACTTTTTAAAATCCAGCCCACTTTCAATGGGCAGCACGGTGGGTTCCATGTTTTTGCTATTGTGAATAATGCTGCAATAAATATGCTTGTGCAGGTATCTTTTTCATAGAGTGATTGGAGTTCCTCTGGGTATATTCCCAGAAGGGAGATTGCTGAGGCATATGGAAGGTCAATTTTTAGATCTTTTAGGAATCACCACACTGTTTTCCACAGAGGTTGTATTAGTTCACACTCCCATCAATAGTATAATAGTGTTCCCTTTTCCCTGCATCCTCTCCAGCATCTGTTGTTTTTTGAGTTATTGATGATGGCCATCCTGACTGGAGTTAGGTGGTATCTCAGTGTGGTTTTAATTTGCATTTCTTTGATGACCAGTGAGGCTGTACATTTTTTCGTGTATCTGTTGGCTGCTCATATGTCTTCTTTTAAATGTCTATTCATATCTTTTGCCCACTTTTTAATAGAGCTGTTTGTTTTTTTCTTTTAGGCATATTTGAGTTCCTTATAGATCTGGTAACCAATTCCTGATCAAAACCCCAAATGCTCATACCATAAGAGAAAAGATAGGCAAGTGGGACCTCACCAAACTGAAAAGCTTCTGCGAAGCAAAAGAAACAATCAAGAGAGCGGGGAGACAGCCCACAGAATGGGAAAAACAATATTTGCCAACTGTATATCTGATAAAGGCCTAACATCTAGGATCTACAAGAAAGCCTGATTTTTATTTTATTTTATTTTATTTTATTTTGAGTTGAAGTCTCACACTTTCACCCAGGCTGAAGTGCAGTGGCATACTCACGGCCACTCCAGCATCGACCTGCTGGGCTCCAGCAATCCTTTCACCTCAGCCTTCCAAGTAGCTGAATCTACAGACGTGCACTACCACGCTCGGCTAATTTTTTATTTATTGTAGAAACGAGGTCTTGCCAAGTTGCCCAGGCTGGTCTCGAACCCACGGGCTCAGGCAATCCACTCGCCTTAGCCTCCCAAAGTGCTGGAATTACAGGTTGAGATACTGAGTCTGGCCAAAAACCTGATTTTTAAGAATGGTACATATATATAATTTGTGGGCCTCAGTTTGAAATTTTAGTGTAATTTCTCTTGACAAAAAATACGGAAAGTATTTTCTGTATACAAGGACTTACTTGTTGTTCTGAAAATACATCTGTTTTTTCAGTCTCTGATTAAGGAAGTCTCTTGATGTCTCTCTAAGCTGTAAAATGTAATCATATATGTATATATGTATATTCACCAGGATGTGGGAGGTGGGGACCAGCTCTTAATGCAAATTTCATAGGAGTTGAGGAGTAGCAGCAGTGAGTGTTACGTCTGGGATAACCCTCTTTGGTTTACTAGAACACTTGAGATCAGGAAGCTAATCATATACCTGTCATTTTTCTATAATTTCTAATGTATCAGTGTTTGCCATATGGGTTCTGTGGAGGGCACACAGAGATTTCATCTTGAATTTCCTTTTTTAATTTAATTCCCTTTTTTGTTAATTACATCCCACTTAACATGAGATATATCCTCATTGTAAGTGCACAATGCATTATTGTTAACTAGAGGCACAATGTTTTAAAACAGATCTATATAACTTAATCATCTCATACAAACTAAACGTTATACCTAGTGTACAGAAAACCCCCGTGTTTCCCTCTCACAGCCTCTGCTTCTATGAGGTTGGCTATTATAGATACCTCTCGTAATTGGAATCTTGCTGTATTTGTCCGTTTGTGACTGGCTTATTCACTTAGCATAATGTCCTTCAGGATCATCCACATTGATATATATGGCAAGTTATTCTTTGTTTAAGACTGAATAATATTCCTTTGTACATATGTAGCACGTGTTCTTATTCATTCACAAATGTCTGGGTTGTTTCCATATACTAACTATTTTGAATAATGCTGCTGTGAATATGAGAGTGCAGATATCTCTTTGCTATCCTGATTTCAGTTCCTTTTAATATACCCAGAAAGTGGAATTGCTGGATTATATGGTAGCTCAATTTTCAATCTTTTGAGGAACTTCCATACTGTTTTGCATAGCTGCTGCACCATTTCGCATTCCTTCCAGCCATGTAAGTGAATTGCAAATTTTCCACATACTCACCAACGTTTATCAGCTTTTGCTTATTTGAAAATAGCCCGCCTATCAGGTGTGAGTGGATATCACCTTGCGGTTTTGATTTGTGCTTCCCTAGTGATTAGTGATGTTGAGCATCTTTTCATATACCTGTAGGCAACTTGTATGCCTTTTTTGGAGAAATGCCTATTCAAGTACATTGCCCTTCTTTAAAAATTGGAGGGTTTTTTTGTTGTTTTATTTTTGACTTTTGAATACTAGGAGTCCCTCATATATTTTGGATATTAATCTCTATCATATACATGGCTTGCTAATATTTTCTTCCATCGTATAAGTTTCTTTTTAACTTTGTGCAGATGCTTTTTAGGTTGATGTGGTCCCACTTGTCTGTTTCTGTTTTTATTGCCTGTGCTTTTGTTATCATCTGTAAGAAATCACAGCCATATCCAATGTCATGGAACTTCCCCACTATGTAGAAGAAACAGCCCTTTCCCCATTGTGTATCCATAGCACTTTTGTTGAAGATCATTTGGCTGTATATGTGTGAGTTTATTTCTGAAATCTCTATTATCTTCCATTGGTTTATATATCTGTTATGGTCTATATTTCAGTAGCAATAATTACATTTTTAATTACTGTAGCTTTATAATATTTGGAAATAAGAAACAGTAGTGCTTCCATCTTTGTTCTTTTTTCTCAATATTGTTTTGACTACTTGTGGTTCCATCTGAATTTTAGGATTTCTATTTCTGTAACAGTGTCAATAGTATTTTAGTGGGGATTGTTTTGAATCTATAGGTCAATTTGGATTTTTTACTTTATCTCTATTGTATTGTATACTTCTTTATGTTAAGCATTAACGATGAATGGAGTTCAAGAGAGAAAAATTGGCATAGTCCCATGGAAAGTATAGTACAAGTACATTATTTTTATTGTTGATCATAATAGTGTATTATGAACCTGGTCCAGAAGTATCAGGGATTTACTCTGATTTCAATGCTAATGTCGAAACCAGAAAAATATTGTATGAGTTAATATATCTCTGAAATCATAAACAAAGCATATTTTTATATGCTAATAAATCTACTTGAACTAATCTCAGTTATATGAATCATGGGTCAGATACAAGAATCTAAAAAGTGATTCCTTACATCTTCCTCTAATGCATAAGGAGAAGTGATCTTATGTCACTAGTGGAAATGAGAACATTTCTCCTTACGTGAAAGACCACAAAGTCACATACCTGTACTTAACCTTAATATTTATTTATTCATTCAAAAACTCATCCCTGAATATTAACTGACTACCCAAACTATTAAACAGAGTTTAATATTTCTGCAAGAGTTACCAAGCTGAAATCAATATAAATTGTTTTTCAGAGCATTTACAGTCTGATAGACAAAGTAGAAAATCTGGAGAAGGGGAAAAAATGACACAAGAGAAGCAGAGACTACTACAAGAGGCTTTCAGAAAAGGACTTAACATAATGCTAAGAAGGTAAAACTGCCAGGGAAGTGGCTGGTTTTTTTTTTTGTTGTTGTTGTTGTTGTTGTTTTTCTTAGAAACAGACAATGTCCTAGACATGCACAGCTTTTTCGAGATCATGGATCAAGACTTCCCTGTCATTATGAACACTTTGTTTCTTTTTCTCTTTCTTCTGTGTCATCTTTCTGTTTATGTGTAACAACATAATGCTATGGTTAGGATTTTACAACAAATAGCTTCTGCAGGAAGCTATTAAATGCTGAATTTGCCATGTTAAACCTAATCCTTACATCGTCTTAGAGATACTCCAGTTCACCCCATAACAAATGTCACTATTACAAGAATACTGCCTGTTCAAATTGGACATCTGGTTCCTTTCTTTTTGAGGTTAGGGCTTTAGATTTATGTATTCGGGTTCTTTGTTTAAATTTCACAGTAGACAAAACCTGTAGTGAAGGTTTTGTACTTAAATTATGCCTCAAACTGAATTTTAAAAGAAACGAAGGTGAAAGATAATTCAAGAATTAGTAGGCTAATCCTAGTTCTCTGATCATCAGTAGCTGTCAATCATGCAATAATTTAATAGTGAAGGCTTGGTTAATACCAATACTTTACTCATGACTCCTAACATACCCGGCATCTCAGAGGGAATTGTCTGTTGTTCTCTTTCAGGATTTATTTTATCTGCATAAGATTTAATGAACAACCATGCTCATAAGAAATTCCATGTCTCAACCAATAGAAAATAAGAGGCCAATGTGGATTAGGCATTCCAACAATATCATTATTATTCTGTAATCAATCAGAAACTGAACATTGCACCACAGAATAAATAATTTAGCAATAGGTGTAAACCCCTCTAAATAGGCATCTCATGGTAAAATGTCCTTTTTCTGATTTGGTGCAAATATAAATGAGGTGAGGATTAGAGTTTGTCTCAAACATTAACAACTACAGCTGACTCTACTGCAAAAGCTATAGTTTTCTAACAAATGTCTCTCAACTCTGCTACTAAAGTTATTTTAGATAACAGGATTGTTTTATGCTATTTGTTTGCAGGACTGGAAGGAGTATGTGTGATGGCTAACATCTCCTGCTGTGCTGAGATTAAGACATCTGGTATTGCAGAAAGTTTCTTACAAGAAATCAGTAAAGAAGCTATGTGGTTAAAATACTTTTAGTTGGTTTGGTTTATGGGGACCTTGGCTGAGAAGCACATTTTAGTCTCTTGGTATCAGCTTCCTGGTATTCATCATGATACTCTCCCTTTCAAGTGTCATAAATGCTTATATGCAGTCATCCACTGTGTGTTAAGTGGCTTCATTTTGAGTAGAATAGAAAGCACATTTTAAAAAATCATTCAACTTAACTGACACCATGGCTTTTGAATTCTGTACTGGGATCAAATACATTCATTATGATGGTGACTGAGAGTGCTACTAGTGCTTAAGATTTTGGTCAAGCTCTCAAGATTGAGAGACTGATCAAAAGAAGGGAAGTATTAATTTAAATGAACAGGACATTGGCCTGAGGCTATCTCTGTACTACAGACATGTAGTACATATAGTATACTTGCTACAGATTTGTCCCATAGATGGAATATATTTAACCCACACGTCTCCTGACTGTTTTTTCTAAGAATCTAAAAACAATGAGATAATCTGCATACTTACATGGTTGTTCAATACTTACAGTGTGGGGTCAATATTTTAAGAATACCAAAATAAGTTTTTGAAAATGCAGGACAGAAATCTGAGCACAAACAAATCACAAAAAGTCTATTCAACTCAAATTGCCTTTTTAGTTGAGCTTGGAAATATACTGTTGAATCTTATAATGAAAAAGGAAGAAAGTACAGGCACCCGGACTGAATAGAAATAAAGCAAGCCTCTTTTGATCATCTTTTTTATAGGTGGAATATAAAAGGCAAACTCATAGAAGCAGAAGGTAGAATGGTGGTTTCAGAGGGTAGAGGACAGGGGAAGGGGATCAGGAGAGGAATGCCAAAGAATGTAAAATACCAGCTAGACAGGAGAATTAGGCTCAAGAGATCTGTTGTATAACATGGTGACTGAAGCAGTAACAATGCATTGTACACTTTCAAATTGCAAGACAAAAGATTTTAACTGTTCTCATCATACAAAAAATGACAAATATATGAGGTAATCATGCTAATTCGCTCAATTTAGCCATTTCACAATGTATGCCTATGTCAAAATATAATCTTGTGTACCATAAATATATTTAATTCTTATTAGTCAATATAAATAAATAAATATATTTGAAAATGTATTTCTTAAAAAATTGAGACATCACAAAAATTAACAGAATATGAAATAAGCATTATGAAATAAGTAATAAATGTAGTAGAAATTATTCTGACATTTAGATGCAAATTGTAGCAAAATTTTTAAATGACACCCATAGCAAAATTCATAAAGAAAAAGAGATATGCTTTTTTTTAATCAATATTTTTTATTTTGATATTGTGGGGTACAGTTAAGGGTTCTGTATACAAATATGTTTCATTCAGGCACCCTTGTTGATAAGGGGTGTCTCCCCGTCCCCAGACAGATGTTGACTACCGTTAATCCCACCTACCATACCCACCCACCCCCACCCCGAGTTTAACACCACAGTCAAATCATATCTTAAAGTAATAAAAAAAATTTTAAACGGGGGGGCAACCTCGGGGGGGGGGGTGGGCGGGAAAGGGAGGTGGGATTAACGGTAGTCAACATCTGTCTGGGGACGGGGAGACAACCTTATCAACAAGGGTGCCTGAATGAAGCATATTTGTAGACCTATAAATATTAACCCTTCCTGGCATTCTTTTACCCTATTACCTATGAGCTGCTAAAATAGTAAGCTG
>CAUYQG010110420.1:0-12612 GCA_963574415.1 Tarsius wallacei | reverse complement strand
TCTCTACAATAAATCAAAAATTAGCCAGGCGTGGTAGCACGCGCCCATAGTTCCAGCTACTTGGAAGGCTGAGGCGGACGGATCACCGGAGCCCAGCAGGTCGAGGCTGCGGTGGCTGGGAGCGTGCCACTCCAGTCTGGGTGACAGAGTGAGATTCCAACTCAAAAAAAAAAAAACAAAAAAAGCTATACCTGGACAACAGACAGGTCCAAACACCACTGGACCATAGATAGGGTCACCCTACCTTAAATATTTTCATTAAATATTCTTTGTAAAATGTATTGACACTCTGACTTGTCTCACTCAGTAAATAATGGCGACAGTTATGCCAACTGTCCTTAAGGATCAACACTGTGTTTGGGAGCTGGTCCAAATATGATCAACACTCTTGATATAATGCCAAAAATGAAGAGGCAAAGAAACTAGGTTGATGTTACATTGGCCATAACATCTTCTGGTCTGGGTTTATTTTTTTTAGTGGTTCCAATTAGAAAAAAAAAAAGAACCTATATTCTCAAGTTTTTATATACCAAATGTTAAGAATTTACATAAGGCCATATAAAGGGAACATACCCAAATATTCCACTTAATTGACTCTGCTTCCAGAGTCACCTCACAGAGAGGCAATACAACACAGAGGTTAAGACTCTAAACCCAGACTGCCTGGGTTTGCATCCAGGCTTCACCGTGTGAACATAATGAAGTTATTTAACTTCTCTGTAATTCAGGCTCCGCATCTGCAAAACGGAAGTAACAACAGGATTCTTTCTACTTATGAGATTGCTATGATGACTAAATGATGTAGTATTTGGAATATTTGGAATAACACCTGACATACAATAACCCAAAGAGGCTGGCACCATGAGAAATACATGAGAATTATGTTTGACTAAGCAACCAAGATTCACCTTTCCCATCTCAGACCTGCTTCTGGGAATAGAGTCATTCGTGGCATTCATGGGCTTTAAGGATAGGTGAGTCACCAGCATGAACCTATTTCTCCTTGTTCTTTTATTGTGGGAGGGAAAAAGAGTTAAATCCTTTAAGGAAGTGAGTCCACTAGAATCAACCAAAAGCATTTTTATTCTGCCCAAGATGAGGTCAGCAAGAGATGGAGAAGGCTTCTCCTACAAGCTATACATGCACTAAAAATACAATGGGCAAACATTGCCTACCTGACAAACATTCTCCTTGAGTGCAGCTCCTCCACCACGTTCACCCTGCATTTTTTTAGAGGCAGGCAGCCCAGGGTCGTGTTCTACACCCTCCTCAACAGTCTCCTTGGGGCTTCCAGCCGTCCTGTGTGTCACTAGTTCTCCCTTGCAGAAAAAAAATTATGTCCCACATCTGTATTATTGATATCTCCTACATCTGACCCCCTCCCTCTGGGCTGCTATTTGTCTAGCCATTAAGCACTTACAGATGTTCAGCCAATCACGCGGGCGGACTGCATGCAATGTTAGTTCTAACCCTGCTGTGATTGGGCGGGTAGTGGGCGCCTCATGCCCTGCCACTAACTGCTCTGAGGCTGTTCCACTGGAACTTTTTGAGATGTTCCATTTTAAGGTTTCACTAAGGGAGAGAAAACATTCTTAAGTTTATTTGATTACTTTTTTGTCCTTCCAAGATGAGTGTTTCCTAAATAATGCCCACCTTGGACATTCTATTCAAATTGTCCTGGAAAGAAACATTCTACATCTTAACGTGTGATGCTCATCTCACGTATTTTATTTCTCTGATTTGGAATGCCAGAGACAGCATCAATGACTGCACTGATGATCTGAAAGGAAATGACTTTAAATCTTTGTTTCCTCAAGGTCAATGTTTATAAACATTATCTTATAATCAAGCAGTTTGATGGACTCAAGGAATAAGCAAAAGAATTTGACCCATAATCACAGCAGTCTTAACTTTTAAAGGGCAATGTCCAAGTTCATTCAGATTATATGGTACTTGGTATAGTACTTTCAGGTTTTAAAACAGGTTTTCTTAACAATGAAACAGTTATCTACTTCATCTGACACCCAGAGCACAGGATCTGGCATTTTTAAAAGGCACAGCCACAGTTGCAATGTGTGCCTCAACATAGGAGTAGGCTCGCCTTTGTCTCCAAGACTTCTTGCAGCTCCTAGCCATTTCAATAGTATACTACGCTCAAGTCAACTCAAGGGAAAAGGGGTGTGGCCTCTACTATGAAAAGCGGCTTCTCTTTGGAAGGTCAAAAGACCGGGAACCGAGTAATACCTCTGAACACAGAGCCTCTTTTGGTGAGTCGTCATTCTTCACTTTTTTACATTGCACCTTGGCGGCAGCATGCCTCTGTCGTTTTCGCTTTCTCGGCTGATCAAATACCTTGGCAGTGCCTATGAGAGGAAAACAGGTGTTGCCTGCTGGCTAACAACACACATGCTCAAGGATTCCTGTCCTCAAATAAGCAGAACTCACAGGATTATGACATGGTAGAGTAAAAATCAACTTTACAACTGATTTAATGCTCAAGCTTTGCAGATTAAGAAAATAGGGGAAAGAAAAGACACTTATCCATGACTACATAACTAGTTGGAGAAATGGCTATATACGTGTGTGGGTGTAAGTTCTGCTTCATACAGATTAGCTACTAAATGTATAGGTTATTAAAGCAATTTTAATTTATATGATTGAAATGACAAACCTTCTGGTTACTCAAAATATATATATTTTTTGAGTCGGGTCTCACTCTGTCGCCCAGGCTGGAGTGCAGTGGCACCCTCACGGCCACCGCAGCCTCGACCTACTGGCTCAAGAGATCCTTCCACCTCAGCCTTCCAATCAGCTGGAGCCACAGGCATTTGCTACCACACCCAACTAATTTTTTTTTATTTTTTGTAGAAACACGGGCTTGCCAAGTTGCCCAGGCTGGTCTCAAACCCTTGGTCTCAGGCAATCCTCTCGTCTCCACCTCCCAAAATGCTAGGATCACAGGCATGAACCACCACGCCTGGCTCTCAAAAGATTTTAACATCCTATACATGGAGAGGAAATGCATTTACTAATAAGGATAGTATAATAAAACAGTAATCCCTAGACTCGAAGATCAGAAATTTAAGATTGAGAGTTGAAATATGTAAGATTGGCTGGGCTCAGTGGCTCAGCCTGTAATCCCAGCACTTTGGGAAGCTGAGGAGAGTGGACTGCCTGAGCCCGCATGTTCGAGACCAGCCCGGGCAAGTTGGCAAGACCTCATTTCTACAATAAATCAAAAACTAGCTGGGCGTGATAGCGTGCACCTGTAGTTCTGGCTATTTAGGAGACTGAGGCAGAAGGATCACTGGAGAACAGCAGGTCGACGCTGGGGTGGTTGTGAGTGCACCCCACTGCACTCTAGCCTGGTTGATGGAGTGAGACTCCAATTCAAAAAAAAGAGAGAAATATGTAAGATTTGGTTTGCTGGGGAGAGGAGAAGGGACATCTCTTTATACGTTAAGTGATTTAAAGCAGGGCCCAGTCCCCAGGCCACAGACCAGTATGGGTTCGTGGCCTGTTAGGAACCAGACCACATAGCAGGAGATAAGGGGCAGGCAAGGGAGCAAAGCTTCATCTGTATTTACAGCTGCTCCCCATCACTCACGTTACTGCCTGAGATCTACCTTCTGTCAGATCAGGGACAGCACTAGATTCTCACAGGAGCACAAACCCTATTGCGAACTATGCATGCAAGGAATCTAGGTTCTGTGCTCCTCATGAGAACGCTCCTTATGAGAATCTAATACTTGATGATCTGAGGTGGAACTGAAGCAATGGTGCGAGCACTGGAGACTGGCTGCAAACACAGATTAACAGTAGCAGCGAGGTTTGAATGCACATCCCCCGCAGCCCTGGGCACGGAAAAATGATCTTCCGCGAAACTAGTTCCTGATGCCAAAAAGGTTGGGGACCACTGGTTTCAAGGATGTTCATGCAGGGGTAGCACATCCTTGAACGTCCAACAACACGAAATGAAGGCATGGTCTCATCGTCCATATTTAGAGAAAGAAATTCTCGTCCCCTCCTCATTTCCCATTAAACATATTTCAACTGTTATAGAAACATGAAGAGGAATCTAAGAGGTATTTCATAAAATGTTCCAGGATATTTATGCTAGGTATCAATACGAGAGCTGGAGTTAGTGATCTTTTTTGCTTTTTTGAGTCAGGGTCTCATTGTGTCACCCAGGCTAGAGGGCAGTAGCATAAACATGACTCACCATAGCTTGACCCCTTAGGCTCAGGTGATCCTTCCACCTCAGCCTCCCATGTAGATCATGTGTTGACATTTGGCTAATTATTATTATTATTATTTTTTGTAGAGGCAGGGTCTCGGTACATTGCAAAGGCTGGTCTTGAACTCCTGGCCTCAAGTGATCCTCCCTCCTCAGCCTCCCAAAGTGCTAGGATTACAGGCAGGAGCCACAGCACGCAGCCAGTGATCTCTTTTTTGACTGTGTAACTGAGATGGAGAAGTTTTGCTACCAAAACTACGCACAGGCCGGGCACGGTGGCTCAAGCCTGTAATCCTAGCACTTTGGGATGCCTACGTGAGAGGACTGCCTGAGCCTGCTGGTGTGAGACCAGCCTGGGCAACTTGGCGAGACCTCATCTCTACAATAAATCAAAAAATTAGCCGGGTGTGGTAGTGCACGCATGTAGTTCCGGCTACTTGGAAGGCTGAGGCGGAAGGATCGCCGGAGACCAGCAGCCTGATGCTGGGGTGGCCATGAGCATACCACTGCACTCCAGCCTGGGCGACAGAGTAAGAATCCACCCAAAACAACAACAAAAAAAACTATTCACAGTTGGGCCCAGTGACTCATGTGTATAATTTCACTACTTTGGAAGGCCAAGGCAGGAAGATGGCTTGAGGCCAGGAGTTCAGGACCAGCCTAGGCAACACAGGAGACCCTGACTCTACACAAAAAAGGGAAAAATTACCGAGTCATAGTGGTGCGCCATTATAGTGCTATCTATTTGGAAGCACTACACTTCACTTGAGCTTGGTAATTCAAGGCTACAGTGAGCTATGAACGTACCACTACACCCCAGCATGAGCAACAAAGCAAAACCCTGTGTCTCAAAAAATGAATAAACAAGCCTAACACTAAAAGAAGAGTTAATATGATCCAAATGTAAAGGCTCAGAATGCTCACAGCTGAGCCACTGGGCCCAGCTGTAACACTAAGACAAAGTTTATAATAAATTATGTTGTTGGTTTTATTAAAAAACTAAAATATAAAGTACAGGAAAATAACTGATATTATTTTGAAAGCAGTCAAACAAATGGATCAATCTATGAGATTATCAATTGTCTATATGATTAAAATAAGCCAACACTTTGCAAGATTTACTTGTTAGAAAACGTAATAATCATGGGTCACAATAAAAGAAACGTGCATCTGAGACCAAAATATATAATCTTCCATTAATACTCTTTGCTAACAGACCACATTTGGTGTAGTGTGCGCAAATCTGATATTCAAGAATAACACTAATCAATAAATGACACTGACAGAAGAATGAACAAAACAGTAGAAAATCTGGGGTGGATAAAAAGACATTAGTAAGGCAATGAATTTGGTCAGGTCTGGATTTAGTTCCCTGACCCGACTACCTTGTTCATCTTCACATTTCTTCTATCAAACAAGAATAATAGTATTGATAATATCCTAACTCTTTGAAACAGTTTAGATGAATTAGAGGTAGCATTCCTACCAAAATCGTGGTAGAGTGGTTCCTCTTTTTATGAATATTGTATCTGTAAGCAAATGAACTATCCATTCCTCCGGGAGATAGAACCACAATCAACCAGTAGAGTTCTAGGGGACATATTCTAATGCAATATAAAAGATTCCCAAGCCCTTAAGAGAAAACTAAAATGAAATACAATCAAATGCAAGCTCTCTTTATCAAGCGTGTGTAAAGTGACCAAATGTCATAGATATGATAAAAGCAACTAAGACTGCAGGGCGTGCTGGCTCACAGCTGTCATCCCAGCACTTTGGGAGGCAGAGGTGGGTGGACGGCTTGAACCCAGGAGCTCAAGACCACTTTGGGCAACATAGCACTATAGACCTTGTATCTACATAAAAATTAAAGAAAAAATAAAATATGTACACGTGCCTATAGTCCCAGCTAATCAAGAGGCTAAAGAGGAAGGACTGCTTGAGCCCAGCAGGTTGAGGCTGTAGTGAGCATGACCAAGCTACTACACTCCAGCCCGGAACAGAGACACCAACTCCCCCAAAAAAGGAATTACGACTTAAGACTAAAGATCAACTCAGACTATTTATAATGTTCCTTTCAACCCAGTTCCATATTTTCTGTCCTATAGAAAAAAAAAACTGAATCAAAGCCAAGAAACTAATAATGCAGTCTGAAAAGTTAGACTAATAAGGAAAATAAAGAGCTGATTTTTCTCTACTGTTCCAAATATTTCCTTATTTAAATATAATTTTAACTTCATTCAACTAATTAGAGTATAAAGGCTGAAAATGACAACAGAGTTTTCTAGTGTTATGCATAGATTCAGGAAGCACATTTTGGACAAACCAGTCTTGGAACTTGAAGCTTACTGGTCTGGCTTCCACACGTAACAATTTTTCTAGTTAATGGACAAAATGCTTCAAATTTCGTATTGCACTACATTTTTAAAATTTAAAACAAAAGATCTGCAAAAAAATAATTTTCAAAAATACTCACCCCCACCAAACTCTTTCAAATGAGATGCAGCACAGGAATCCGTAATGCCATTCTCCAGGTGACCAGCTTCATAACACTATAAATAAGCAAAAACAACAGGGTTTACAGAAGAACAGAATAAGTCCTTTACCTTATAGGTCAAAGTCTGAAATATCGATTGCCATATATATACATATACACGCACAGAATTTCGGCTGGTTTTGGCAATTAGAAGACCAGTATGATAATTGTAAAGAATCGAACAGAAACTTCATGGGGAAAGGAACCAGATTTTTTTAAAAAGCTCTAAAAGACTTGTGACTACCAATTTTTTCTTTTTTTTTTTTGAGTTGGAGTCTCACTCTGTCACCCAGGCTGGAGTGCAGTGGCATGTTCACACAGCCACCCCAGCATCAACTTGCTGGGCTCTGGCGATTCTTCCGCCTCGGCTTTCCAAGTAGCCAGAACTACAGGCGCATGCTACCACGGCTGGCTAATTTTTTATTTATTGTAGAGACGAGATCTCACTAAGTTGCCCAGGCTGGTTTCAAACTGAACCCGCAGGCTCAGGCAATCCACTCATCTCAATCTCCCAAAGTGCTGGGATTACAGGCAGAGCCACTGAGCCCAGCTGACTACCAATATTACTTAAGGGGGGGAAAAAAAGGCTGGCTCAGATATTCTAATATATAAACCAGATATAGAATGCTACTCTAACTGAAGGGGGAGGAAAAAAAAGACGAGGCACATGCCCAGAGACCTGCAAGCTCAGTTCTATTCCACTCTATCCTGTATTTAAAATCTACCTTCTTATTTTATTTTATTTTGGATTCAGAGGAGACACATGCATATTCATTACATGGACATATTGTGTAGTGGCGGTGATTGGGTGTCAGGTGACCCATTCCCCAGGTGATGAACAAGTGCCCCGTAGGTAGTTTCTGAACACTAATTTCCCTTCCTCCTTATTGGTGTTCCCAGTGCCTATTATTCCATCTTTGTGACCGGTTAGCTCCCAAATATGAGGGAGAACATGTAGTGTTGGAGTTTCTGTTTCTGAGTCAGTTGACTTTGGACGATGATCTCTAGCTCCGTCTATGCTGCAACAGACATGTTTTCGTTCTTTATTCTTTTTTGTGGCTGCTAAAATCCACCTACTTATAATTTTATTTACAGTCACTAGATTTGACACAGACTTATTTACTTGACAAACTCCAAGTTAAACAGCTCTGAAAAACCAAATGTCTTTCCAACTTAAGTGGCTTCTGATTATTCTAAATTAAAACAACATTAAAACTCAGAACATCAGACATCAAGAGTATATATACATATATATTTTGAGTTGCAGTCTCACTTCATCGCCCAGGCTGGAGTGCAGTGGCACGCTTACAACCACTGCAGCCTCGACCTGCTGGGCTCCAGTGATTCTTCTGCCTCAGCCTTCCAAGTAGCTGGAACTGCAGGTACGCGCTACCACGCCCAGCTAACTTTTGATTTATTGTAGAGATGAGGTCTCGCCAAGTTGCCTGGGCGGGCCTCGAACCCGCGGGCTCAGGCAATCCACTCACCTCAGCCTTCCAAAGCACTGGGATTACAGGCTGAGCCACCGAGCCCGGCCAAGAGTATATATTTTTTATTCTCCCACTACTAACACTTCTATGAATTAGTTCTATCCCAAGCAAATATCTTCTATAAACATAATATTCTTCATAACTGTAAAACAAAATTAAATGGTCACAAAAAGTCAATATAATAGATCCCATTCTTGTAGAAACCCAATGTTTGAGACTAAAACAAAATAAAATATAGCTGTCAATTTGATGATTCATTAAAATATATAAAGCATAAGAATTCAACTTTCCTCATGTTCCATGTCTTCACGTTCCATCCAAAGTTTTATCATGTCAAATGAAGTAAAGGGCTATTGTTAGATATCCAAGTAAACAAATGACTCCTAGAAAAACCCACAAAACACGCGGGGCGTGGGGGCTCACACCTGACAACCCAGCACTTTGGGAGCTGGAGGCGGAGGCAAGCTTGCCTGAGTCCAGAAGTTTGAGAATAGCCTAGGCAACTCGGTGAGACCTCTTCTCTATGATAAATCAAAAAATTAGCCATGTGTGGTGATGCGCGCCTGTAGTTCCAGCTGCTTGGAAGGCTGAGGCAGAAGGATCATCTGAGCCCAGCAGTTGAGGCTGCAGTGAGCATGCCACTGCACTCCAGGATGGGCAACAGGGTGAGACTCTGACTCAAAAAAAAAAAAAAAATCCACAAAACAGACTTGTATAATTTAAAGAAAAAAGCACCTATATTATTTAGATAATCTACGCTTCATTGTTTAACAGCCACCTAAAAGCTGTAAAGCAAAATGATTACAATGATCTGAAAACTACAGTGAAAGAATAATGCAGGAAAAATATTGTCATTTCCAATCTCAGCAAATTTACACATTAAAGTAAAAATAACACCATGCACACACAGCAAAAAACCAACATAACATGAATTAAAAAGTCGGTTCTGCTTAGAATGAAAAAGATCTCAGAACTTTGTGTCTCAAGATATGACTAAGATGCCAGTAACTTTCCTAACACACATAGTCCACTGCGAATACGCATTAAGCCAGTGTGCCGTCAAGGTACAAACCCTGAGGAGATAATCCCCTGCTCTCTAACCTACTGATTAAACTCTCTACAGACAGGGTGGACTGTCGGGTAACCCATAACCTAGTCCCAAGACTGAATTGAACCATGGCTTCAACTTCATAACAAATAGATACTCAGAGTAACGAGGATCTCAACAATGAAGTAGACCAGGTTCAAGGGCACGACTAACCCCTAAAACAGACCACTGTTCTTCAGCGTCTTGTGATAGCCAGCATCAATAATTCTGATTTTCAGTTGCTCTAGTACCAAGTTTAATGCCTCTCAAAAAAGTAAAAATCCAACAGTGATAGATTTATGAAGTAAGTCAAATGCTTTAAAGGGGACAAGAAATATGAGAGAGGGGAAGGGATAACTATCAGGGATGTTTTTGTGGCAAATCAGTAGTAAAATAACTGGACACCAACATGGGGGAAAAACATTTCAAAATTCATCCCAAAAATTCAGGATGAAACAAAGATCTAGCTGAGTGTGGTGGTACATGCCTATAGTCCCAGCTACTTGGGAGGCTGAGGTAAAAGGACCGCTAAGCCCAGGAGGCTGCAGTGGTGAGAGCAGCCTGGGCAACAGAGTTGGAGACCCTGGCTCAAAAAAAACAGAAAACAAAACCTTAAACATGTACTAACCAGAAATTCTTTGCATTTACATGAAGATAAATAAACATACATGTCTGCTGTACATGTAAAAATGCACGTCTCTGCAAGATCATATGTTGGAAACTCAATCTCCAACTCAACACTGTCCAGAAGCCGGGTCTTTAAGATGAGATTAGGGCATGAGGGCTGTCATGGATTAATGCTATCGCTGCAGGAGTGGGCTCCTGCCAAAAGGACAAGTTCAGTCCCCTTCTTTTTACTCGATAAAAGAAGTGCTCTTGCACTTCCACCTTCTCCCATGGGATGACAAGCAAGAAGGCCCTCGCCAGACGTGGGGCCCTCGACCCTGGACTTCCAAGCACTTCCCAGGCTCCAGACGTGTGAGCCAAATACACTCCTATTGTTTGCAAATCAACCAGCCTGTGGTATTCTGCTCTACCAACAAAAAACAAACTATGACAAAGAGACTTGGAAAAAACATTCACACCAACCTAATGGCTAACAGCCTCAAAGTGAAAAAGACCCAAAAGAGTATTAACAGGAGAACAGATAAAAAAATTGTGATGTAATCACACAACAGTGCACTACTTAGCAATGCAAAGGAATAAACTACATCACTGTGGATATACTGTCAAAACACAAAATAAGTTTGAATAAATTTAAAAAATATATTGGTATCTAATAATAAGCAAAATTAAGCCAGACATGGTGGCTCACACCTGTAATCCTAGCACTTTGGAAGGCAAAGGTGAGAGGATTGCCTTAGCCCAGGTGTTCAAGACCAGCCTAGGCAACTTGACAAGACCACGTCTCCACAGTAAGTCAAAAAATTAGCCAGGGATGGTAGCGCATGCCTGTAGTTACAGTTACTTAGATGGCTGAGGAGGAGGGACTGCCTGAGCCCAGCAGGTCATGGCTGCGGTGGCCGTGATCGTGCCACTGTATACCAGCCTGGATGACAGTGAGACTTCGACTTACAAGAACCAAACAGAACAAACAAAATTAATATATGGTAAGAGAAATAAAAAAGCATTATCTCTGGACAAGAGTAAGGAATTGACTGAAAAGAGGCACAAAAATAACTTTCTAGGGTGATGACTATAGAACATACCTAGTTTGGGCATAGTTACAAAGTATATACTATTGTCTAAATTCATCAAACATGACAATTTAGATCGGCGCTTTTTTTTTTTTTTTTTGAGTTGGAGTCTCACTGTTGCCCAGACTGGAGTGCAGTGGCCACTCCCGGCCACCGCAGCCTCGACCTGCTGGGCTCCGGCAATCCTTCCGCCTCAGCCTTCCAAGTACCTGGAACTACAGGTGCGCGCTACCACACCCGGCTGATTTTTTGATTTATTGTAGAGATGAGGTCTCGCCTGCCCAGGTGGGTCTCGAACCTGTGGGCTCAGGCAATCCACTCACCTCAGCCTCCCAAAGGCGCGGGATTACAGGCTGAGCCACCGAGCACGGCTAGATCGATGCATTTTATTGATGTAAACTATATCTTCAATTTAGGAAAAGAAACAAGTCTGGAATACATTTGCCTATATAAATTAAAGCTAAATATATAAATTAAATCATATTACCCTTTGGGGAAAAAACCCACAAACATGACAAGTTGTATTTTAGATAAGAAACTGCATTTTCAATAAGGTTATACCAATGAACACAATTTTTAAAATAACTTTGAAAACACTGAGAATCCATCTTATCCCTTCAATTCATTCAAAAAACTAGTGTACAGTCTAACTTTCTTTGAAATTGGCTATCCCTTCATCTCCAAAAATAATACCACCACTTCCCATGACTCAACTTGTCCAACACTAATAAACTCATCATCTGCTGCCAAAGTATCACTCACGTTCTCAAAAACATTCAACTAAATCCTGGTTTCCCTTGCCCTACCCATCCATCTCTTTCAACAATCCTGAAAAACATGGCTAGGATCTGAATAAGGTAAATCAGAGGGAAAGTGCTGCAGAGGAAGATGATCATAGGCTTATGAAAAGTATGTCATCCATGAGAGAACATTGAGCAGGAGAGATGAGACTGCACTGAAGGTTATGGAAACTACAGCGAAAGTACAGAGGGCAGAAGAGGAGCCTAAGAATAATTTAAAATTCCAAGTCATATGACTGCTTTAAGAAAATAAAGGAATTAAAAAGTATAGTGCTGTCTTTTCTTTTTTTAGTTAGAGTCTCACTCTGTCGCCCAGGCTGGAGTGCAGTGGCACGCTCCAGGCCACTGCAGCCTCCAACTGCTGGGCTCAGGTGACCCATCAGCCTCAGGCTTCCAAGTAGCTGGAACTACAAGCACACACCACCATGCACGGTGAATTTTTTATTTATTGTAGAGATGAGGTCTCGCCAATTTGCCCAGGCTGGTCTTGAACCCGCAGGCCCATGCAATCCTCCCACCTCGGCCTCCCAAAGTACTAGGATTCTAGGAGTGACCCACTGTGCCCGGTTAGTGCTGCCTTTTAAAAAATAAGGTATAGCCGGACTTGGTGGCTCAGCCTGTAATCTCGCGCCTTTGGGAGGCTGAGGTGAGTGGATTGCCTGAGCCCGCGGGTTCGAGACCCGCCTGGGCAACTTGGCAAGACCTCATCTCTACAATAAATCAAAAGCTAGCCGGGCGTGGTAGCACGCGCCTGTAGTTCCAGCTACT
>CAUYQG010110418.1:0-21842 GCA_963574415.1 Tarsius wallacei | reverse complement strand
ACTCTCAAAACAATCTTTAAAGATGTGAAATATAGCCGGGCTTGGTGGCTCAGCCTGTAATCCCACGCCTTGGGAGGCTGAGGTTAGTGGATTGCCTGAGCCTGCGGGTTCGAGACCCACCTGGGCAACTTGGGGAGACCTCATCTCTACAATAAATAAAAAAATTTGCCGGGTGTGGTAGCACGCACCTGTAGTTCCGGCTACTTGGAAGGCCAAGGCAGAAGAATCGCCGGAGCCCAGCAGGTCGAGGCTGCGGTGGCCAGGAGCAGCCACTGCACTCCAGTCTGGGTGACAGAGTGAGACTCCAACTCAAAAAAAAAAAAGATGTGAAATATAGGTATCCTCAGACAAATACTAAATGAAGACATTTATGATCCACAGCCCTTCACTGAAGGAAATTCTAGAAGAAAAAAAAAAGCATTTCAGGCAGAAGAAAAATCATCCTCAGAAGGCTGAAAGGATTTCAGAAGAAAGAATAAGCATCTAAGTTGATATGTTTATAGGCAAATCTAAGCAAACTTTGTATAAAACATAATAATCCAACAGCATTTCCTTATTTATTCATTCATGTATCGCACACAGATTTTCTGAACACCATATGGTCTTCAGGCCTGCATGGAATATGTCACAAAAAGAATGGGCTCCCATAGAAAATTTCATAGAAGTGACTTAGTGATCCAAGGAAAATGTCCATTGCATTATTATTGTTTGATAGTTAAAAAGTGGAAAGTATCTCATCAATAATAGAAAGACAACTAGAAAATTGTGTACTCTGTGTATGGATCTCCCCCATGGATGGTGAGTAATGTAAAGGCTTAGAACCCACACATGCCATAAGATGGGGACCAGGAAATTGGAAGTGAAGAGGTCAGGCAATGTTGACAGAAAAGGATTAGACCAATTCAGTCCACAGGAGCTAGGGAAGGCCAGAGCTGAGCCTCGTGAGATGGTGAGAACTTAGGTGAGTGGCTGGGAGAAGGATAACAGACACAACCATCACAGAGCCTTCATGATGCTATCCAGAACCCTTCTTCCATATGCTGTAGTGGAGTGGAATTAAATCAGTTCACTGAAAAACAGTTTCCAACCAAAGACATTAGAAATGTTCATATTTTAATCAAGTTACTCCATATTAGAAAGTTTTCCTAATAAGATAATTAATGGATCATATATAGACATTCACATACAAAATTTTGACATGTAATGGAAAGAATATGAAAACAATCAAACTGTTCTGGTAGACAAATTATGTACTCAATAAAGTAATATGCAGTCAAAACCAATGGTTTATTATGTTAGAGTAAATAATCAAGACATGAAATTACAGTAACAGTATGATTTTAACTCAGCAAAGGTATCTGTGGGAAGAATAAATGCAACAGAAGAAAACATTCCTGACTATTGATGATTACCTCTGATTATGAAGACTATAACCGATTTCCATTTTTCTACTTTGTATTTTTCTGACCTCCTTAAACAGATATGTATTGTTTTCATTAAAATATGAAATGCTGTCATGTTTCAAATTATACTTACCTGGTATGAAGTAGGGTTTTGCCAAAAAAGTACCAAAAGAGAGCTTCTCAGACTTCCTCCACTTGAAGAAGTGCTATACTTCCCAAACCAAATGTATCCTTCTGCTATGAGCAGTTTTAAATCCTGGTATTTTCATCCACTGAGATCTTACATCATACTCCCAGGATCCTCTGGGTTTTTAGGCCTCTATGGACGTTCAGACATTCCTAGCATTCCTTTGGGCCTAGGATCTCCACCTCCACTGGCACATGATGGATTCCAGCTGCCTCTCCTCCCTCCATTCCACAAGACTCCAGTCTTTTCATTATCCCTGTAGTGGATGCTGTGATATACCACCAAAATCTCCCTTCAAGATGGAGAGACTTATTTCCCCAGCAGCTGAGAGTGTGACACTTGGCTGAAGAAAGTCACCTCACCCAAGGTCATGGGCTCATCTTGGTCATCCCACATTCACTAACTGATCAACAATAGGAGAATAAAAGTACAGCCTACTTTCTCTCTTCACGATGACTCTGAAGCACCATCCCAGCTTCAGAGTTCCCAGTAGATTTGTTAAAGGCATACTGGGACTGCACCACTCAACTTCTCCCTCTGCCCAATTTTTCTTTCTATTCTTAATCTGATAGATGCGACCTCCCACATGTTCATGTCCATCTCAGTCTGTTTCCCAAAAAAAGCTGCCCTACGACACCTGCTGAAATTCCTCACATTTGTCCCTCTTAGATGCTGATACCAAGGACTTCTTTCTGCCGGATGTACCAGTTGTCCCACAGACTGTTGTCACATTCATCTTGGAATCCCGACAATGGGTTGCACACATCCTCCAGTCCCAGCTAGGTGGTTCAGATTCCTACTCACAGCCCCTATAGTTCTACGATTCCCTCTTCTTGGGTCATTTTGCATTCTTTCAGTGGCATAATTAACAAGCACTTACTACTTACTGGACATCCTGGTCGCTTCAGTAAACAAAAGACAAACATGATTCCTGTCCCTGTGGAGTTTCCAAATCAGTACAAGAAGCAGACATTTATCAGAAAATCACACAAGTTGATATATGTTAGTTGGTATCATATGAAAATGACAATTTAGGCCAGTTTGCCTTACAAAGACAACACTTTCATAAGGTTCAACCCAAACATCTTAAATAGTGATAAAATCCCAAGCCTGACTTTCCTAGCATAAGCAATAAACCAATACTGACAATGTTCTTCATTCATTACCAATACATTTTCCCGATGCCTAAACCAAAAATCCTATCCTGTTTTTTTTCTCCATTTATGCACTTGTCATTTTTAAAAATATAAAGCACATGTCCACCTGATTGAACATTGAGTTTCTCTTCCCTTAGTTCCTTGCGTCCTGTATGTTTCAACTAATGTTGAAATTGAAATTGAAAAGTGAGTTTGGAAATTCAAGCCAGAGCAAAGCAAAAGAAGAATAAATAAACAAATCCACAAAGGTGCCCCAGCTATTTCTGCTGATGTGCCTTTTTCCTGATATTTCTGACAACCCACATTTGATGAGTTTCTCCTTACCCGCCCCCTCCCTAGCTTCACAGTCAGTCAGTTTAATGATGATGTATTGAAACCCTTGCTGACATACGCAAGTGGGACACCATGGCGGCCACTTCAATTCTAAAGTAAGTTTCTAGCAGAGATGAGCAATAGCCCTCGGCATGCCTGGGTAGGGTGCCATGTGGACATTCTGCGGGGGGAAGAGTCAAGATTTGTGCAAAACAACAATAACAACAAAAACTCAGAATGGAGCGGAATAGGAGAGACAATTGTGAGAATGAATGAGGCAGTATGATGACTGCAACTGATTTGCCGTGGAATTCTTCCAAGGACAGCTTTTCATCTTCCAGTTAGTTGTTGTGCAACCTTCCCTGTAAACTCTTTCCAAGTGTTTTCACAGCGTTCTAAAACTCTCTAAGGCATAGAGAGGTCAGAATAGAAAGGATCGAGTTCATTTGGGGCACTAAAAGAGCTGATGAGATGTCCTAGACATTAAGTTCCTGCAGGGCAAGACTGGGTCTTAGGGAGAATTTTGTAGAATAAATAGAAGGTAAGACACAGGTCATGCCTCCACTGCTACACTTTTCAGAGATTCAACTGGGATTTCCTTTCTTCTTATGCTTTTTAATAACCAATTCCTTTTTACTTGGGCAAGTAAATAGATCAATAGGTCCCCAATGAAACTGATGCCATTGAGCAACAAATGACAAGGGAACAGAATCTCAGAATCTTGACCAGCCACTGACCATGCCCACAATTACCCATGCCAGAGCCCTAAGAAAGCTCTGTTACTTTTAGAAACCAAAGCTACTCTTATTATTTTTTCAGATAAACATATTGCGATTTATTCAATTAAATATCCAGAAGAAAAAATGACGATATGGCAGTCAAAAACATTCACTCTGCTGGGCTCGGTGGTTCAGCCTGTAATCCCGCGCCTTGGGAGGCTGAGGTGAGTGGAATGCCTGAGCCCGCGGGTTTGAGACCCACCTGGGCAACTTGGTGAGACCTCATCTCTACATTAAATCAAAAAATTAGCCGGGTGTGGTAGCGCGCACCTGTAGTTCCAGCTCCTTGGAAGGCTGAGGCGGAAGGATCGCCGGAGCCCAGCAGGTCGAGGCTGCGGTGGCCGGGAGCGGCCATTGCACTCCAGTCTGGGCCACAGAGTGAGACTCCAACTCAAAACAAAACAAAACAAAACAAAACAAAAACATTCACTCAAATAAATGAATCCCAAATGCAAACTGTCTGTGAAAAAGCAAGCCACCAAAGAATCTATCCAGTATTATTACACTTATGTAAACTTTGTACAATGGCAAAATTAAGTAAAATATTGTTTGGAGACATATAAGTTATTAGAAATATAAAGCATAGCAAAGAGATGATTCACATACACAGTCAAACACACACACACACACACACACACACACACTCTCTCTCTCTCTCTCTCTCTCTCTCTCTCTCTGTCTCTCTCTCTCTCTAAAAGTGGTCCTCAGGCAGGAGGAATGGGCATATGAACCTGAAGGGAAGGGGTTGTCATCTAGGAATAATTTTTCATGAGACGAGGGAGAGATGGATGAATTGTTCAAAAATACTAAAACACCTATAAGTTCACTTCTATTCTAAAATTCTAAAATTATCAAAGATTCAATACTCATAACTTAGGTGCCAGGAATTATTGGGGAAAAACACAGTAATCTTTCTTGGAATTGACTGGAAGTCCTCCTCTTTCTTTCCTGTGATAGACACATTTCTAAGATAGCCTCTAAGATTTCTTCTTTCTGGTATACACCCAGGTCCTTCTGATGCCAAACAAAGACCAGGCTATTTTCAATCCACCACATGCTGCACAATTGCATCAGGCAATTGTCCCAGACTCCCATTATTTGCTTTGAAATGCTATCTGTAGGTTTGTGTTAACCTGCTGGCCATTGTATTTTTAACTTTTCAAAAGGATAACAAGGTCTTTGTGAGGATCTTACTTAAGCATTGACAGAAATACTAGAATTGAGTACTCATAGCTGAAGTATTCTTATTCCTACACTCAATCATATCTGCCGAACATTTACACATGCTGGAAACTGGTTGGGGCATGGGAAGATTTCAGTGACCCAGAAAGACAAGGTCCTGGTCTTTCAGGAGCCCACAGACCGATGGAAGAGAGAGACACAAGTAATTCCACAATGAATGCAGGACATTAAATGCCAAAGAAGGACAAGCACAGGGGGCTCTAGGGCTCAAATAACCCATGTGATGTGAGTGAAAGTTCACAAAGGAGATCAAGTGGGGGAAGAGTTAGGAAAGGCTAGAAGGAAGGGCATTAAGGACAAGGAAACAGCATAGGCAAAGGCAAAGAGGCAAAAAGATTTCAGTGTTGAGGGAACCACAAGTATATAAGTTGTTTTACCTGAAACTCAAGATCTTAGTAGAGGACTCTCAGAAGATACTACTGATACCAGGCCAAGAAGACACAATCTCACATATGAGATACATATTTGGCTAAGTTAACTGTATCTTCTAGAATAAAGATCAGTAACCCTTTTCTGAAGAGGATCAGAGAGCATTTTCAGCTTTGCAGGCCACGGAGTTTCTGTTCCATCTGTTCCACTTATAGCATGAAAGCAGCCATATAATTGCATGAAGACAAATGGGCATGGCTGTGTGGCCAATAAAATTTCGTTTACAAAAAACAGGCTGAGGACTGATGTCGAGGTAGACTATGGCTCTTCAACCTCTGTTCAAGAAGTTTTCAGCTGTCTGGGGCTTTGCCAACGTTATATGTGGGCCCAATTTTAACAATGAATGAAGACCATTTACCTGAACACTCTGCAGGCAGCTTCCATGATTTTGCAATGTTTTTTTTCAATCCTGATGATTATAATTATTCAATTACAGTTTCATCCTGCCCTGCTTGCCTTTTGCTGTCATGGGGACGATCAAGCACCACTGAACAGACAGAACTATGGAATGTTGGAGCTAGAAGGAAAGTGTGAATTGTGCAAGGCCATGCTTTTTACAGAAGGTGAAGGGACAACCCCGAGGTCACAGATCTAGCCTGGCATATACACGATTGCATTAGCAAGGCTTGTGTTTCAGGATGCCCACTTTGTACCAGAGACTGGACTGAGAGCTTTAGGTGCATTGCCTCCAAATCTTACCCACGGTCCTGTCTCTCCCATAAACGTTTCTCAGAGAGTGGCTCATAGGAATTCTGCATTTCAAGGTTCCATTGATCAGTGGAAATGGGAATTCCACATGAGGGTTTGTGTGGAGAGGAGCATATGACAGTGTGGCCACTAGAGAAAGGGAGCCAGTTTAAAGGCCTCTGGAATGATCAGCATCCCAGTTCTGATATTTCCTGGCTGTAGGACCCCCAAAGAGCACTTAACCTCTCTGAGTTTAATTTTCTTCACTTGCTCATTGGGAATAATAGCATCTATTATGCATGGTTACTCTGATAGTTAAAGAAGGTCACATACACAGGCCTTTCTTGCTGTGCCCACCACCCCAGAACCACTTACCAGGGACAGGAGTTGGGCTGTCATCTTACCAGGAGTTCCAGCATGCATCTTTCATGCTGGGTGGATAGACAGCTGGAGTTGACTAAAATGACTCTGTGTGAATTTGAGCCTTGAAGAGCTCAAAACTCATCTAGCCAATTGATTTAGGATGTCCCTCCTTTACCCATGGAACCCTCCGTAGAGCACTCATTGAATGCCAGCCAGTCTCAGGCTCAAGCTGAGGACCGTGAATTCCCCACAACTTACTCGTGTTCTGGCAAGATTGCACCCACAGGGAATGCTTACGTGGTGTCGGTGTTCATTCCAGCCTTGGGGTTATCAACTGGAACTCTGAAGCCAGGAGAGATATCATTGTCTCTTGGGGTAGACTAGAGCAGTCTCACAATTCCTACAATGTGCTGAAGAGCTCTGCAAATATTATCTCCTATGTCCCTTGTCATCTTCTGAGGGTCAGTGTGATGGTTCACTTTAGGTGTCCACTGGGTTGGATTTAGGGACACCCAGGTAGCTGATATAGCATTATTTTGGGGTGTGTCTGTGATGGTGTTTCAAGAGAAGATTCGCAAGCGAATTGTTGGACTAAGTGAAAAAGATCCATCCTCAATGCGGGTAGGCACCATCCAGTCAGCTGGAGGCCCTGATGAAACAAAAAGGCAGAGGGAGGGATAATTCCTTCTCTCTTCTGGAATTGAGATGCCCTTCTTCTCCTGCCCATGGTTGTCAGGACTCCAGTTTCTCCAGCCTGTAACTTCTAAGATTTGTGCCATTAGCTCTGCTCTTGGGATTTTGACCTTAGACTGAGAGTTACACTATAGATTCCCTGGTTCTGAGGCCTTCAGACTTGGACTGAGCCATTCTACTGTCTCCCCTGGGTCTCCGGCTTGCAGACAACCTGTAGTGGGACTTCTAAATATCTATAATGGCATGAGCCAATTCCCCTAATAAATATCATCTGTTATAGCTATCTGTCAATCATCTATCCATCTATCTATATCTATCCAGCTATCTATCGTTAACATCTATCTCTCTATTTAATTTATCATTTATCTCTATCATCTATCTATCTATCTATCATCTATCGCTGTCTATCTGTCTGTCTATCTCCTGTGGGTTCTGTTTCTCTGGAGAACCCCCCTGACTAATGAAGTCAGATCAAAGAGGTCAAGCAACTTGCCTAAGACTAAAGTAAACACTAACGGAGGCTGGTTTTAGGCAGGAGCTTGGTATAGGTGCTTGAAAAACAGGAAGACACCAGACATGGTTCTTTCCCCAGGGGTGCTGGAAGTGAGAGGCAGACACAGAGGGACCTTGTGTCATTCTAATAGCGTAAACAGGAATCAAGGAGAGGCCACTCCATCAGCAGGTGCAAGAGCTCTTGCTGCAATTGGTGGCACCTGAGCTGAGCCCAGGGGTCCAGAGAGGCGCTGAAAAGCATAGATGTTAGAATGGGCAGCCTGGGCTTGAATCCTGTCGGAACAATTTCAGTGGTAACCTTTGTTGTAGGTGTGTGTGTGTGTGCATGTGTGTGGTGTGTGTGTTTGTTTGTTGAGTTGGAGTCTCACTCTGTCACCCAGGATGGAGTGCAGTGCCATGTTCACCGGGGCCACCGCAGCCTTGACCTGCTGGACTCAGGTGATTCTTCTACCTTAGCCTTCCAAGTAGCTGGAACTACAGATGCAGGTTACCACGCCCGGCTAATTTTTTGATGTATTGTAGAGACGAGGTCTCGCCAAGTTGCCCAGGTTGGTCTCAAACTCCTGGATTCAGGCAATCCTCTCACCTTGGCCTCCCAAACTGCTGGGTTTACAGACTTGAGTCACCATGCCCAGCCTAGCGATAACCTTTGGAGCATAATCTTTCTTTGTTCCAATTGCTTCAACTTTACAACGGTCTGAAAATATAATCTGACTCATAGAGCTGTTGCAAGGATTCACTGAGATACGAGTTTAGAAAAGTCAATCCACGCTCACTATCTCTGGAGAAGGGGTAGAGTTATCCGAGTGGAACATGGTGGGGCCCAGGGCCCGTAAGCAGATGGCATACCGGGTTACAGGTCTAAGGGAAGAAATCAGCACCTGCTTGTGGGGCACATCTGCTGTTCTGTCACAGCGTCTGAGTCTTTTCTCAAAAAAAAAAAAAAAGAACGATTGCTGGCAAGCCATGCTGTGGTCACATTCTTGCATGCCCATGATCTCACTGTAGGTGGATGAACAGCTGTTAGTCTGGGAGTGATCCAGATTCCTTCCAGTTTCTCATATCCAGAATCTTTGCTCCTTCCACTCTGCGATGCCTCCTTGCTGCCAGATGCCCCACGGGGAAGGAGTTCTGCAGTCAGCCTCTCATTGAACCGACAAGAACCTCCAGCCCCTGAAGACTCCCCTCAGCTCTGTGCGATGGGCCAGGTCATCCTTCATCATTACAGAATGGCTGTCCTGCCCTCTGAGGCCCTGCCCTGGAAGCTTCTGAAAGGAGCAGGACTCCCGACTCCTGGATCGATTCTACAGCCTGGCCTGTTCTTTCTAATCAGAACAATGCTGCATGACACCGAGTCTGCTCTTCTTAAAACACTCAGGGCTTTCTGAAAGGTGTGTGGATGATGATGAATTGAGGCTTGAACCCAGCCTAATCAAGCCCATGCGTCTTCATAACCCAGGAATGGAGCCACAGCTACAGAGAGTGAGGCAGGAGCGAGGCTGTGTGCTGGGAGGCAAGTCCCTCTGTCCTGTTCTGTACAGAGTACACACCTGGGCCTTGGTGAGGGGCACCCAGACAAGTGCACAACAAGTCGGGGGTTGGGGCAAGACCTGAGTGTGAGTCTGCCCCCCGCCCCCACTTGCCAACTGTGGGACTTTGGCTTCCTGACATTTACAAAGAGGAGGACAATGATTATACTTAACTATAAATTAGGTTCAAGTGAAATAATTCAAGGAACGCTCTTAGCCCTGTGCCTGGCTTATCGTCAGAGCTGAGCAAGTTTTATCTAGAAAAGAGAAGGCAAATTTAGCACCCACATAGGTGAGGAGGCCTGTGGTGAGCACAGCCATGCTGTCTACATTTTCTCTCTGTCTACATTTCCTCTCTGTTGGGGTATCTGATGAGGCATTAAATGTCCTCATGTGAGCCTTCATATTTGTTCTCACATCCATCTTGCAAATAAACATAATTAGCCACCCTGTGACTCATGAAAAGACAAGCTCAAAATGTGAGATGACCTGCCTGAGATAACACAGGGAGGTCCCTCCTACACCGCAGGGTAGATTAATCTAACAGAACAGCTTGGGAGCGATTCATGGCCGATTTAGGGTTGAAAATCAACAACAATAAAAATTGATAACTGTAACTATTGCAGATTATGTAACTGTTGACAAAATAATTATTACTTCTTTTTACAACAATCCCACCATGTATTTTACTGAATCCTCCCAACAAACTTGGGAACTTTTAGATGCACCCCAGAAGCTTACTGGGTAAATTGCACTTGAAGTTTTGTTATCATTCCCATTACACGTGGGTGGGACCACGAGTCTAGGAGACTTGAGTGACTTGCCCAGAGCCACAGAGCTGCTGAGTGTGGGAAGCAGGACTCAGAGGCAGGTCATTGTGGGTCCCATGTCCAAGTTTATGCATAACATCCCGCTGAGCTATAAAAGGGCGTCAGGGTGTTTGGCCTTGTTGACCTTCAGTTTTGGGGTGGGGTGAGCGGGGAAGCCAGCTCATAGGACTGAACCCCAGGAGTGCATTTTGTCATCAAGAACCTCTGATTCATGCACTCCTGAGCAGACTCCAGCCTTGGCCTGCCCCGCTGTAGTTTCAAGCTGCAGTGCTCTGTGAGAATGACTTGCTGGGAATTTGTCTGTAGGAAAACCTGCTGGGAATTTTTCTTCATTGGGCAAATGCTCACATTTCTTTCCTCCTTCTACCCTCTAAGTGCTTTCAAAAATTCCAGGAGCCAATTCCGATGTAAAGATTGAAAGGGAAATGCATTAGAGTTGCAGTATATTGTTCAGCCAGGTTTTGAGCCCTTTTCTTTTGCAAATAATCATCAAATCAGAGCTGAGAGAGCCCTGGGCCATCATGCAGTCCTACCTTAGTTTACAAGTGAGGGAATGAGGCTTGGAGGTGACTTGGTTAATGTCACATTTCTAGTTAGTGACTGATACATCAGGCTATATTAGATTAGTCCCTTCTCTTTCTCTCTCTCTCTCTCTCTCTCTCTCTCTCTCTAATTACACACATGCACCACACACACACACACACACACACACACACACACACACACACACATACAGAGAGAGAGAGAGAGAGAAAGAGAGAGAGAGAGAGAAAAAGAGAGAGAGAGAGAAAGAGAGAGAGAGAGAGAGAGAGAGATACATCCTTAATGGCGACAAAGGATAACCCCCTTGATAAATATGACAAAGACTGACGTTGTCTACCCAGTATCCACACTCCCCATCCAATGACGCTCAAAATGCTGACCCTGGATGAGCAGAATCAGCATCACCTGGGAGCTCATTAGAAATGTAAATTCTCAGGCCCCAACCCAGACTAACTCAGTCTGAAACCCTGGGAGTAGGTCCCCACGATCTGTGGTATAACAAGCCCTCAAGGTGGTAGTGCTGATGCAGCTAAAGTTTGAGGACCACCGCTGACAAGGATACTTTTTGTGCCCTCCACCTACCCCCACCTCCCTAGCCCACTGAAGGTTTCAGCTGAGGCTGGACTGGGTGTCTCCTCGCAACATCCCACTCCTGCATGCTCTGACTCCCCTACCCCTAGTCCACACTCCCCCAAAACTCAGTGGTTTCACACAGAGGTTGGCAAATTATAGCCCTTGGGCCAAATGTGGCCCTTTTGTTTTTGTCAATAAAGTTTTATTGGAACACAGTCATGTCCATTTGTTATGGCTGCTTTCACACTACATTGGTGAATGGAGTAGGGACAGAAACGGTGTGGTCTGCAAAGCCTAAATTATTTATTATGTCACCCTTTACAGAACAAGTTTTCTGGCCTCTGGCTTAAAATAGCAATGTTTATTTTGCTCCCTAATCTGCAGTTTGGAAATGGCTCCGTGGGGACAGCCTGTCTGTGCTCCACGCAGAAGCAACTAGGTGACTCACAGGCCAAGGAGGTACAAAGATGTGAGGTATACTGATCCTACCACATGCCACATCACCCAGAGGCAGTTTGGCTCAGCTGAGATGTCAGCTCAGCCACAGCAGGCCAGGGTTCTGTCCTGCAGGCTGCTGCAGCATATACAGTGAGCCAGCGGCTGGTAGCTTAAATACACACTACCAGGAACAAATAGTGGAAGGAGGGTTGATCCCTTCAACATCATGCTTGTAGAACTCAGCTTCCTGTTCCTGCAACTCTAGCATGTGCTGGATTGAATGTCCTTGTTCCCAGAGGATGATGCTCCCACCTGGGGACACTTTAAGGTATCCTCTGAATCTAAAACTATGTTTGGCTGTCTGGTGACTTTGGGGCCCCATGCTAGTGGGCTAGTAGGCAAAGGAAAGACTCACCACAGGAGTGGGGCTGGTCAACTCTGATGACCCATGGGGCTGGTCAACTCTGATGACCCATGGGAAGTTATGGTTGGCACAACATGATGGGAACAGGAATTCGGGTGATCAATGGGGCACTCATTGATGCTTCCATGCCCAGTGATAGCAGGCAACACATGACCACAACCTGAGAAAGATGAGGCCACCAGAACATAGCTCCTCAGGGAGAGAGGTCTCAGGCCCCTACCTGCTTCCCCGGCGGAATCACAGAGAGACCCATGGGGGATGGAGTCAGTGCGCAAATGTCCAGCTACTGCCTCTGGGATGAGGGGGAACAATTCAAGGAGACATCTTTCTGGGAGGATGCAGGAGGGCCTGAGTCTAGTTGCCCCAGGTCCATAACACAACGGTGATTGCTTTTTCTCTCCTTTCTCTGGCTCCTTGTCTTTGTTCCCTCACGCCTACTCTACCTGTAGCCAAGTCTGTGTCTGAAACTCTGCTTTGGGAACGACCCAAATGAAACCACTCAGAAACAGACTGTGCTGGGGCCCCGCTGTACTTGTGTCCCTGTCAATGAGGAGTGGTCAAGTGCACACTCTGGCTGATGGATTCTAATGAGAAGTTACAAGCTGGGGCTTCCAGTAAAGTGCTTTCAAGAAGGCTGTCTCAACAGAAGGCACTCTTTCCTTTCTCCTTTTTCCCGCTTGGACCACAGATTCAATGACTGAGGCTCCCATGGCACTCCTGGACTAAGAGATCACCTTAAGAACGGGAAGCCTTTGCTGAGGACCACAGAACACAGCCAGAATTCCGAAAACACGAGGAGTTGCTGCACCAGGAAGGAGGATTGTGGAACCTAGAACCCGATTGCCTGGGGCAAGAATCCCAGCTCTGCACTTAGTGACTGTGTAGTGTTGGACAAGCTCCTGAAAGTCACTGGATATTCATTTTCTCATCTGCAGGATGGGGCTGTAAGCAGCCCCCTCTGCAGAGTCGTTCTGAGGATTAAAGTAAATGATTTGCTATTAGCCGCTTGGCCTGGAGCCAGGCTCACAGTCTAGTATTGTCTTGTGCTTGTTGTTATAAGTCCAATTCCACCTCTGGACCAGCAGCTTTCAGGGTCAGCACCATGAAAGGAAAAAAGACTATTTTTTAAAAAAATTATTTTAAAGATGTGAGGTACAAATCAGGATTAGTTACATAAGTGGTCTACATACAGGTGAAGTTAGGGCCTCCCACTGAACCTCACTTTGCCGGGTTTAGGATTTGGTGGGTGAAAACCATAAAGTCTCAAACCAAAAGAATCTCAGAAAATGCAGGAGACGCCCTTACAGAAATTGGAATAGGCAACCAGTTCCTGATCAACTTTCCAAAAGCAAATTCTATAAAAGACATGATAGACAAGTAGGACCTCATCAAACTGAAAAGTTTCTGCAAAACAAAAGAAATCATCAAGAGAGTGAGGAGATATAGCCCACAGAACAGCAAAAAGTATTTGCCAACTGTAAATCTGACAAAGGCCTGACATCCAATCAAGGAACTCAAACGTGCCAAAAGGAAAAGAAAAAAATCTTTTTGAAGTGTTTTGGACTATGAACACTATACAAGGAAAGGTAATAATAATATGTGTTGAGTAATTGATTTTGCTATAGAATTGGAATTTCTACTCAGAATGATGATTCAGACATTCTATAAAATCTACTTAGAAAAAATACACTCAGTGCCTGTTGTGTAACATATTCAAACAGTATATATATCTAAGACTCACTTTCACAAGTAACTTATCAACTAGCTGGTGAAAATAAGCACATGGAAGTCCAATATTTGTAGTTACTTGAATATCCATCACATGGGATAGAGAAGAATTGGAGGCAAAACCTTCCACATGAGAGCAAGATAGAGATTAAAAATGCCAAATACATTTAGAAGGAAAGATGACAAAGTCTATCAACAATGCCAAGGCTGGAGATTCAAGCTCAAAAAAAATATAGGGAGCATTTGAATGCCAAGATGGGGAACATGGGATTTATCCAATTTATTTCCTAAGAAATGGAGAGGATATTTCAGTTGAAGTTCATTTTTTTGTTGTATGCCACTCCCTCTAGCAGTGCTTCCAGATTTAATTGGAGTCAGAGACATAGATTAAGAGACCAGACTAGTTTTGAGGTTGCAGTAGCAGTCCAGTTAAAAGGGGTGTACTACTGGATAATGGCAATAAAAATTAACACTGAGTAATGACACATAATAAATTTATATCAATGTTAATTTATTTGTTTTACTCCTTTAACTAACATGTTAAACTGAAAGTAACTGAGTATGATCCTTCCAGAATTCATGTGTTGCCTATGTGAGAGTATTAAGAGGTGGGGGCCTTTAAGAAGTGATTAGGCCATTAAGGGCTCCTCCCTCATGAATGGAATTAAATGCCTTTATAAAATAGTTTGGCAGAGGGAATTTGTCTATCTTGTTCTTCCACCTTTCACCATGTGAGGACACAGTATTGTTCACTTCCAGATAATGCAGCAGAAAGGCCCTTACCAGATGCCAGAACTTTGATTTCAGGCTTTCCAGCCTCCAGAACTGTGAGAAGATAAATTTATTTTCTATATAAATTACCCAATCTCAGGTATTCTGTTTTAAGCAACATAAAGTTGACTCAGACAAGAGTATGAAATAACTATTTTTGCAACTCTTCTGTAAGTCTAAAATTAGTTTAAAAATTAAAGAAAATGAATGAATAATAAGAAAAAATTATAGAGTTATTGAAAGAATGGACAGAATTCAGACACTAATGAGAAACCGTGAAATCTTCTATGCAGAAAACCATATAAATTTTGTTTAGCTTTTCTTTTTTTTTGACTAATGTGGTTACTTTGACTTTAAGGAAAAATCCTGTTCCCCCATTATGAAGTAACATATTATCAGACAAGAAATAAAGTCAAGGTGTAATATTCGGTATAAAGTTAACAAGTCTTAGCATTCAGGTCCAGTCACTGCCTAGGCACTGGAAAAAGAAAAGTGTCAAAGAGTCAAAAATTCCTTTCATTACCAAAATTATCTTCTAGTGAGTGACTTAAATTGAGGGATGCCTTCACAGAGGAAAAAATAAAACCAAATACTTTCTGAAAAACAGTATCTTCCCGTGTATGGTTGTGGTTGGTATATTTGGGCAGAGTACTGTGGAATTAGCAGTTTTACCAAGAGAATACTTCCAACTTGTTCTGAGACACTTATCTGTTTCTTTCAGAAAATCTTTGAAGTTATTTAGATTCAGATTTAAATCCACAATATATATTAAAGTTATTGTAAGCATTAAACAAAATAATATATATAGGTACCTTGCATAGAAATAAGCACATGCTAAGCCAGTGAGTAATAACTCTGCCTGTGTATTAGATTCTACCTTTGAAAAATAGATCCCTGGGGTTCCTTCCAGATCTATGGAATAACAAGATGAAGACAGCGAAGAAGTATTTTTAAAATCTTCTCAGGCAATTCTGATGTAAGCCATAGTTCAAAATGCCTGTAGTGGGCACCAAACTTTTTAAAATTTAACCTCATCTCTTCTCCCTAGAGACATTAATTTCTATTGTGATTACTCAGATTTGTTCATAAAGTGAAGTATTTTTTTTTCATACTGCATAAAGAGTCATGTAAACTATTTCTTGTTAAATGGAAGAAGGGGATATTTTCTCAGGAGTTTACAAGAATAATAATGAGTATACCAATTTCTATTAATTATTGTAACTTTACCTTATCTTATTATTAGAGGTAGCCCATCATATTACTAGAGGTAGTCCATCATATTACCATTACTGGTACTGGAGTTAGGAGCTGGGTTTCTATCATCTACATCCTCTGTAATTCAGATTTTTCATATGCAGAGATGACCACTTTTATTCTGCAAATCTTGAAGTTTTGTGTAAGAATCAAATGTAATAATATCAAGTGTAGGCTGAGAGGATAAATTTGAAGTCAAACTGCCTTGAACCAGAACATTTGTTTTCTATTTCATCTCTGACTTTTACTGGTTCTGTGTCCTTGGCCAAGTAACAAAACTTTTCTAAGTTTTGGTTTTCTAATCTGTTAAGAGGAAGATGATAATTATTGTTACTTCATAATTTTGTTGACATAATTAAATGTATTAATTTATGAAAAGCATATAAAACACTTATTGACAATAGGAGCTAACAGTCACTATTTTTGTCTTATGTGTATGTAAGGTGAAACTGAATAGTAAACTAGTCTTTTACAATTTTAAGTGATAGTAAATATTTTAATTTATAATTAAATGTAATTTGAAGAATGGTTTTAATAATAGTATATTTCATTAAATTTGGAGAAAAACACACAAAGACCATTACAAATGTAACAATGTGCCCAGAAGCTTAGTAAGAAAGTTATTTCATTAGGAACATTCTCCAAAAGGAAACATACACGTGCAGTCTCACATTCTTCCATCCAATCTATCTTACATAAGTTCCCTCTTTGATGTAAAATGGCTCTGGGATCAAAAATTTTAAAAAACTGTTTAATGTCATAAGCACAAGGCTAGGCACTGAGCACATGACAGTCATATATATTTTAATGGATAACATTTGAATGAATGCCTTATCTCCCAGTCCATGTGAATCCCACATATCTGCCGAGATGACCTACTGACCTGAGAACTGCAACAGAGTTAAGACAAGCTTTTTATCCACATACTCATCCAGGATATTTCTGCCTGACGTCTGGCTTCCTGGAAATCCACATCCTTCAACTTTAGACATCTGAAAATGAAAAGGCAGTCCTACTTTCTGTCAAGGATGATGTTTCTCCTAATAGTGATTCAAGACTGTTGATGCACCTGTACACTGGAATAGATGTGTGTGGAGGTTTTGTGGATGCATTTGTCAAGTGATTACCCATGGGGGAAAAAATGGATGCTTTGAGGTTAATCTTGCAGCAGAAAAGATTGCTAGTCAAATTGCAATGTAGGCTACTTCATGGAAATGCATGCAGAATGCAGACCACGGAGGCAAATTGAAAAGTGTAAACCTTGCAGGATAATGTTTCTTCAAAGTGGCAAGTGTTGGTGTGTGATAAATAGGACCTTGAGTAATACCCAGGAAATATAACAACCAGGATTCTATGTTTGTGTTTTCATTTGGAACTGTTTCTGTCCCTTTGTCAAGGATACAAGAGACTCATTTAGCTAGTGACTATAAATTTGACACTGTGCCATCTCTCCAAGAAAGCCCCTATTATAATCCAACTTGATACTGATCCTAATTATAATAATATAGCTGTTTTATTTCCAGCTGTTGTCAACAAAAATGATCCCTGTCACCACAATTCAGCCTGCTAGTATCAAGTCGAGTACAAACACGTCAATTCCAAGGTGAATTCTGCTGCAACAGAATTTTTTTTTTTCCATTTAGTTTCTTGGTTAAGTGAAATTTCCTAATCTGCTGCTTGGGTTTTAATTAACAGAAGGATCACAGTATCATTCACCTCTTGGCACACCTGAAAGTTTCCTCCTATTAGCAGCAGAACCCACATATTACCTCCACCCCCCATAATGACAGGAAACACTACAAGCAAAATTAACCATCCAAGATGTTACACTATCGGGTTAGAAGTTCCAGTTTGCCGACAAACGAAGATGAAAGGCCTTCGAGAAAATAAGATGTTGAGGTTTTGGTAGTGCAGCTCTGTTAGATAGGCTATACTTTTTTTATGAGCAAGTCAGCACAGCAATTCTGCACATTATTCAGAAAGAAAAATGCTGGTGCTGACATCCTGAGCAGGAAAACAAAGGTTTGGCGCAGCGTAAAAATGTGCACACTGAAAAATCTAAAACTCTTATGATGAGAAGAACACAAACCTCATTTGCAAAAAGTCATTTGCAATACATTTTTAGAGAATCAGCATTCCAACAGTATGAGGGAAAATAAAGAGGCAGAACCTTTGCAGTGGCTGAAGTTCAGAAAGCTGTACATTCCTGACCTCCTACTATCTTCAAACTTTTGATTTGACCTGCTAGCTAACCTGTTCCATGTTCTTTATGTACAATCTATGGACAAATTGTCTGGCATTATCATCAGAAAATGTCTTACTTAAACATTCACACATCCTAAGGATCACAGGCCTCACAGATCATAGCCATGATGCAACTGCCTTCATTTATTTTAATAAAACTAAACCCTCAGCCCAACATCTCTCATCCTCCTTATTAATTCCCCCAAGTGCTATGCAATACAAATATGTATTGGGGCACAAGTGTTGTCATGACAACCATTTTTGGGTTGTTGTTGAATAGCAGAGCAATAATTTCATAAAACCTGCATACCTTGTTGACGTTTAAATTATCCCTTAATAGAAGCAGAAGTTTCTGGCCCTGGACGTTTTAAAGGTGTCATACCAAATCCATGATTCCTTAGTTTTAAGAAAAATTATCTAAGATACTTCTGTATTTGACTGACATGTATTTCTAGAGGTTTTGTGTATGTTGGTTGGTTGGTATTCTCTCCCCTACCCCTCTCCCCCAGTTATACCAGAGCACAGACCTGCTGTGCTTAAGGACCAAGCTGAGAAATAAATGCAAGCAGCCCATGCATTTCTCCTCACATCTCTCTAACTGATACCATAGTCTTCAAATTCATTTCTCTTAAAGGGCCTCAAGCAACTTCCCCCAGTGGGAAACATGGCCTAAATTCTACCAGTATTTTTCAGTTTTGCTGTTTAATTATAGAAGACACATGCCAAATAGCCAAACCTCCAAGGGATACCTCAGAGGGGTCTTTACAGGATGAGGAGGATTAAATATGGCTCAGCAAAAATTAGGGCTTCTTTTTTTTAACCCTATGTGGAGATTTCTTTCCCAGCCAAGCTCTAGAGGAAACAAACAGTGAGCTATACCATCTCACCATTCAACTAGAAGTAGAAAGGCAGAAATTCCACTTACTTCCAGGGATTTCTTCTCTAAATTACAGTCGATTAACTAGAAGAGTGATGTCAGGCTGATAATTTAACATCAATCTTGCCATTTACAAAAGCCAATTGAATAAGAGGCAGCATGTGCACACCATTTCATTTCAGAAACCTCTCTTTTATGACATATACCACACAATGGAACCCTAAACAACTAGTTCCCCTTCTCTCTTTTACCACAAAGCCCTACCCATGGCTTACTAGGTGTTCTCCCTACATGCCAACTCTCAGCCTGTAGTGAAACGTCGCTGCCAAATCCTACATGCTCCAAATTGAATTTATTATGGGAACAGGGAAAGATTCTTAACTGCAGTCAGGAGGATGGACAGCACTGAAATGTATCCTGTCACTTCTCTGACCCCCTTGATTTGGGACATAAACTGGAAAAATAGAATTCAGTTTCCATATTTTATACTGGAACATTTAGAGAACCAAACAATTTTGTAACTTAATGAAACATTCATTCACACTTAACATTGTGTTTTTAAAATTTGCCTTAAGTTTCTGAAATAATTAAACATTTCAGAAAATGCATTTGAGCACACAGATGTCTGCTATTCACCCATGGATCATTCCAGCAAACATCTGTAATGTGTGTTGGGTGAGAGAAATGGAAAATATTGTATGAAAATGTATAACTATAAAATCTCAGCCATGTTTACTATGCACAGGGGGAATACCTTCTGCATTCCTCACAAACAATGCTAGCATGGTGGCCTACCCACTGCTTTTGCAAACAGATAATGAGGACAATTGGCTACCAGGTTGTGAAAACTAATAAGCTGCCTGTTTTACAGTTCCGTGTGCATAAATAAACCTTTTTGGAATTGGGATGACTCTATTTCTAACACAAGAGAAAAAAAGTTTATTTTCTTTTCACAAGCTGCCTATACCCAGCAATCAAGCATTTGCTAATATGTTACTTATGGAATGAAAGCCTATAAATGCTTAAGAATTAAACTGTATCATATATGCTTTAGATTGGCAGCTATGTCCATCCTGACCGCACAAAATTCTGCTACTGGTGGCACTGAAGACACCTTATACAACGTGTAAGGACTGTAATAGGTAGAAACATAATTCATTTGATTTAGTTATATGAGCAAATCCATGCATTAACACAGTGGTTATTTGCATAGTATGTACTGTGTGTCATGCTCCAAATTAGACGTGAAGGGTGTAAGAATGTGAAAGGAGCTAAGGTTCCTGCCCTAATAATGTTTGAAGTTTACTTTAGCAGTACTATCACCTATTTTTTTTTTTTTTTTTACTGAAGAAAACTGTAAATCCTAGTGGAGAACATATATTATCTACAATTACAATGCCAGAAGTTTCTGTTGACATTATTTTATTATAAGACTGAGATTATATTCTACATCCATGACTTGATATATTTCCAGAGCATAAAAATATTTTTACATCATTAAGATTCAGTTTCTTAATCTAAAAAATGGAATAATACCACCTACTTTATATTCTTATTCTGAGTTCTCGACATCAAATACAATGGGTATTCCCTGAGTAAGAGGACATTAGTTGTGACATACCCCTGGACTCTCCAGGTTGTACTACTCGAATTACATTTGATAAAGCATGAATTTAAGGCCAAAATATATAAGAACAAAAATGTAACTCTTATAGTGATTATAGTGATTCTTCATTATTTATTCTTTTAGCATAGGCTACTTCTTTGGTTAAAGGCCAGGACTTTATAAATTACAATAGTGCCCTCCTTTTCTCAATGTGAGAGACAAAGTCTTATCAAATTTCAGACCTGGCAAAGGGCAAAGCCACCAAGCCATCCAGCTATTGGGAAGTGAAAGTCTTGGATGAAACAGGCTTAATTTTGCAATGACTGCAAGAACTATGGTTTCAAAGAGATTTTTAAAAAATAGATATTTACTAACTCATACAAAATATACTATCCTATACATGTTGTCTTCTATGATGTAGTTAAAATGGAGGTAAATTGAGCTTATCTCCTTTTGGGGCTGAATTATTTAAGTATCTTTTTGTTGAGCTTTTGCTATGTGTCAAGTTTTTTGTTTGTTTCAGCACCTAAGAAACTGCAGTTAGAAGATTCTTGCTTTCTTGAAGGGCAAACTAGTGGAAAGGCAGAAAATTGATCAATTAGCTAACAAATGATGTGATAAAATGCTGTAGGTGAAATAGAAATACCAAAAAATGAAAGCAGTGTGGCGATTCCTAAAAGCTCTAAACACCAACCTCCCGTATGACCCCGCAATCCCCCTACTGGGAATATACCCTGAAGAACACAAATCACTCTATAAAAAAGATACCTGCACACGTATGTTTATCGCAGCATTGTTAACAGCAAGAACCTGGAAGCAACCATGCTGTCCATCAAAAGAGGACTGGATTAAAAAAATGTGGTACATATACACAATGGAATACTACGCAGTCATAAGAAAGAACAAAATTATGAATTTCGCAGCAACCTGGATGGAACTAGAATCCATAATACTGAGTGACCTCTCACAGAAACAAAAACCTGAGCATCACATGTTCTCACTCATATAGTAGACCTTGATCACCCAACGTATTACCACAAGAAAATGACTGACAGGGGTGGGAAACTGATGGGGGGAGAGTAAGGGCGATGGGATTAATGGTGGTAAATATCTGTCTGGGGATGGGAAGACACCTCTTATCATCAAGGGTGCTGCGAAATTCATAATTTTGTTCTTTCTTATGACTGCGTAGTATTCCATTGTGTATATGTACCACATTTTTTTAATCCAGTCCTCTTTTGATGGACAGCATGGTTGCTT